>PVJX010016889.1:0-39392 GCA_004027295.1 Dolichotis patagonum
TTTAATTTTACTCCCTTTTAAAATAAAATTTAAAAAAATAAAAAAATAAAAAAAGAAAGAATAGTCTGCATCGTGCATGGGTAGTATTTCTATGTTCTACTTAATTTTTTTTCTTTTTGAGCTACATGAACTCTCAAAAATAATGACCTGGTAGTATTTTATTATCTGGCACACCCTGATGTACACCGTCCTTCCTGCATTGTTGGGTGCTCACTTCGTGTCTTGCTTTTTCATCCTATAAATAACAACAGCAACACCGTGAACATCTTCACTTGATGAAGAACCAGGCAGCCCCTCCTGACGGTCAGGAGGAGCTGTGTCAGATGCCAGGAGAGGTGACCCTGGCACCTTGCAGAGTGCATCTGGGGAGACAAATGTGTGACGAATGACTGGGCCAACCATGGTTAGTCTGTGCAGGGCTGCAGCAGGAGGATGGGGCATTTTGACCCTTGCCCTGGGAATTTCCATGTATCTCTTTGGGATTCCATCTAACTAGTGCCTTAGGGATTGGGTGGATTGGATCCGCCTTTTAGAACTTGCCAGAGATGTGGAACCTAGACGGTTTTATTAAGCATTCGCTTGTGTGCTGGGACCTGGAGCAGAAAGGGATGAGTGACCCCATCCCTGGCACTGAGTAGGGAACAATCCTTACGATGATGTGCATATCTATTAAGAAGTTACAGGCTTAGGCATCAGACTTGGGGAGGAGTCTCACTTCAGGGAGATTTATAGTCCAGAAAGTTCCTGCCTCATTTAAGTACCTCACATGGTCTGAGTTACCCTGTCCCTGGCCGGGAGCCCTATGGCGCTGGAGATGGGGGAGATTCGGGTCCAGCCTGGAGGGTCATTCAGGCTTGGGCCTGCTGAAACATTCTCAGCCAGAATTGGCTAATGTTGGATCCAGAGAGTAGTCTGGTCTAGAAATAGGATTTCTGCCCGGGCTGTGGTCACTGAGCTGCTTTTGTTTTATGCTTTGGGTCATTTAGATAAAAGATAAAAGCTAGGCCAGTAATCTCCATGTGTTGTCACGGCGTGTGCAGCCTCAAGTGTCCACTGCTAGTGGGACAATACAAAGCTGGCTGGCCTGGCCTGGCTGCGAGCTGCACTGGTCAGCAGGTCCTCCCTGGACCAAAACTTCTTCCCCCAAATGCTTGGATGCATGATTTTTTCAGTTCAGCCAGAAGATGATCCACAGTGGGCAGGACCTGGACTGGATGCTGGGTTTTGGGCACGCAGCCAGAAGTCCGAGCTATCCCTGCCTTCAGGGGGACCATGGTCTGTGTAGAACAGGCACATGGGAAGCAGTGACCATGTGGTGGGAGGGGCTGGGGGTTGAGGGTGGAGCCCAGACCGCCTGGCAGCCAGCAAGGCCCACAGGGGCTGCCCGTGGCCTGCCTGCTGTCCGTAGTACCTCAGTACCTGCACACTGCTGGCCAGAGAGGAATGCTTGACTGATACTTGTTAAATGAGTGACTAGAAAGCACCTGGCCCAGCCTGGGTGTGGGCGTGGTGCCAGCACAGGGCATCACTCAGGCTTACCTGGCAGAAAAGGAACTCCCTCCCTGCACTGTTCTTCTCCTTCTTCCCGCCTGTCACTCACTGGCCTCTGCAGGGACCAGGCTGTGCTGGCGGCTGGTTTACAGAGAGGGCTCAGGTGTACACGCAAGGAGGACTCGGAGCCCTGCTCACACCTGCCCCTCCTGTGTTCCCGTCTGAGCCCAGGACACCGCGGCACATACATCCATACCCATGCCTGCACTCAGGAGCTCCTCTCGGGGCAGGGCCGGGCACGTGGACGGGTGAGATGTAAAGGCTCCGGCGCTCTTCATGAGGCTGCACTCACCAGCTTGCCCTCCCTGGCTCTCAGCAGGGGCCGGTGTCCCGCTGTGGCACCGTGAGCCTCCACACTGCAAGGACGCCCCTTTCTATGCCTTACACAGTCCCGGAGCTGAGTGTTTTGCGGTAGCTGCACGAGACTCAGACAGCGGTGCCTCGAGGGGGTTTGGAGGTTCATGCCCTGCCCGGCCAGACCTTGGGAACGAAGCAGGAGAGACAGTCCAGCTTGCGCCTCCGCAGCGCCGCTCTCTTCCCTGGCCGGCAGCCCCGGGTGCACTGCCCTCATCTGGCCTTGGTCCCTTTACTGGTGGCATGGGGGTGAGGAGGCCCTATGGGGAGTAGGCACTCATAAAGGAGGACTGTGGGCTGTATGTGTGCAGGGCGTGGATCACGTGGTCATAGTGGGCAGCCGCTGGGTTGAGTCACAGCTCCCACAGTTAGTTCTCCATGACTGAGCATGAGCAGACTCTGACCTCTTGCTGTCTTCCCTGCTATCCTCTTGGCCCAGGACAGTGCCACCTCTCACCTGACCTTTGTCGCTCGCCACCCCAGCTCCCTGCCCCCATTCCTGCAGCCAGGTCCTGTTCAGATAAAAGCTTTTTTCAGTAGCTGAGACATTACTGGATTACAAGCCACAGAGGCTACATTAGCAACAATCCATGGCCTCCATTACTCACTGTAACCTTGTCTTGTCCTGGCCTCCCTATCCCCCTGCTACACAGGCCTCATTTGTCCTAAAACACTCATACCTGTGCCCTTGCCACAGGACCTTTGCACTTACTGCCCTAGTTGCCTGGAAGGCTCTTGCCCAGGTTACCTCCTGGGTTGCTCCCTCCCAGGTTTTTGCTGAACCACTGGCCTGTCAGTCTGCTCTGACTGACCTGACCTAAGTGCTCTGCAGAGTTCCTCTTCCCATCTCTGCTTTGTTTTTCTCCTCAGCACCCATGAGCCATAGGTGTACCTTTTGACCTGTTTGTTTGCTGTCTGTTCCACCATCTAAAATGTCAGTTACAAGGGGGCATGGTTCTGTTTTCCTCCCTGCTCTATGCCCAGGACCTGCACAGCGCCTGGTACATTGTGCCTGCTCCACCACTCTGTCCAATGGACACAGATGGTGCTCATACACTGTCCAGAACTTCAGCTGCACGTAGAGGACGTGCAGTGCACTGCCATGGTCATTTGCATATGTTGTGGCATGAGAGGCAAATGTTCTTTTCAAACTCTCCAGAGCCCGAGAATTCATTTGCCTCTTTAGTGAGTGCAGTCGTGTGTCAGTGCTGGGCCGTGCCAGCAGCACCCCATACTCTGATCCTGCTTCTGGTGCAGGGGGCACCCTGAGGGCTTCCAGGAGTGGGTATGCAAGGCACGGGCCAGCAGTGTGGTGTTAGTGCCCACTGTGGCAGAGGGATGGGGGTACACAGGTCCTCTTCTGCTGGTGAGGGCTCGTCCTGGAAGGGGTACTGTGCAGACCCTCTGCGGTCTGCCCGGGGTTCCCTGTCACCTTTCTGATGCTGCACAGGGCATCACTGAGGAGAAGGGTGGCCTTGGATGAGGCCACTCCAGCTCATCTTGTGCTGACCCTGCCTCCATCAAGAAGCGTCTGGAGCCACATCAAGAGGCCTTTCCTCACCGTGGAGCCATAAATCATAGCTCCTCAGAGAGGCCAGGCCTGGGGCCCCAGCACGGAGGGAGCTACAGCTTAGCCTTGGAACACTTGGTCCTCCTGACCCCAAGGCCACTGCGGAGCTGTGGCAGCCAGCTGTCCTGGAATTTCAGGTCAGGGCTGGTGTTGGACCAGTGATCCCGATACCCCTTCCCCTGGCAGCCCCCTCCAGGAAGGCTGGATTACTCAAGGGCAGGGGCCTGGAGTGGGGAGGGTGACTTCTTCACAGTGCCATGGCTCATCTCCGGAACCTCACGGGTCTCTAGCGAGGCTCCGAGTTACCCCTAAAGTTCACGAGTGGATGGCATGGGAGGACATGGGGTGACACTGGCCTGTGTCTACCTGGTGCCCACAGCCCTCCCTTGGCTGCCCATAGCTGCTGCTCATCCTAGCAGCCCTGGCCACCCACTGGGTTAGGTTCGGGTCAGTGTAGTCGGGGTCCACTGGGACCTGTGGCCTGTGTCAGGATTTAGGAACCCAGGACCAAATAAGGCGGGTCCAAGGCCTTCAGATCCCCGGCTGTGGAGATAGGTCAGAGACACAAAGTGTCTGTCACGTGGGCTTAGATGAACAGTGCCGTGGTCTGAACTAGACAGGTGGTAGTGGGCACAGAACAGGTTGGAGAGATGGGAGAGGCAGTTCCTTGGTTTAAAATCGCCAGGGAAACAGTGCATTCAAACCCTGGTTGCAGTGATTACCAGCTGTGTAACCTTGGGCAGGCTCCTTACTCTTTTTGTGCCTCAATGTACTCATCTGTGAAATGGGAGTGTTACAGAGTGTCTTTGATATGGCTGGAGGCCATGCATGGCTCTGTAAAGATCTTGCAGCAGTCTGAGCATGTACCACTGTGTGGAAAGCATTAGCTGTCATTCTTGGTTGGTGGTTGGCGGAGGGAGGTGTCTAGCATGATGCTGAGTATCTGGGCCGGGGGCCGGGGGTAGATTTGGGGTTGGAGTGAAAGGGAGGGTCACCTGAGGGACATCTGATGGAGACGAGGAAGCCTTTCTGGGGTTGGCCAGGCCTGTGAGGCGCAGCCTCCCAGATCCCTCCAAGCCAGGAGGTTGACGGCCCCACGCATGGCAGGTCTGCCTTAGGGACCCGGGGATTGCCTGTGTGTGGCTGCTTGGGGTCCCCATGCGGGGGAGGGGAGAACAGCAGTGGTCATCATCACCACCATCATCATCACGATAATGGCAACGATAACAACTACCATTCGTGCTGGGATTCACGTTGTACAAAGTGCCTTCTTGTCCATTACCTCATTGGGAACACATGGTTCCAATAGCAGGGAGAGGATGCATTCTCTTGGGTCCTAGGGGGCCCGCTCTTCTGAAAGTCTGTTTCAAATAATAATGCTGCTGCGCATTTTTATAGTGCTTTGTACTTTGCAAAGTACCCTCACGTCCACACTCTCATGTGGCCCTCACTAGGGCTCCTTGCGCAGCCCATCATCCGGGGCAGGGCATCTCGGCTGACAAATGAAAATCTAAGGCCCAAGAATTCTAGGACTTCCCTGAGGACTCCCAGCTTGTCAGCTGCACGCAGGGGTCTTTGTGTGCAGTCTACAGGCCAGGCCTCCTGGCCATGGGGCAGCTCAACCACTTGATTGCATACTGCTGGGGACAGGAGGCTCACTCCCTGTGTGGAGCAGGGCTCTGTCACCCTGATCTGTGACTCTCCACACTGGTCCTAAAAACAGCCCAGCCAAGCCTCGCCGAGGGTGCAGCGCTCTCTCGTGGGATCTGGCCATCCCCGGCCCGGTCCTGGCGCAGTGTCCTGTGCCTCTGTATCTCCTACTTGGGGCACATGCAGAGGCTCCACAGAGTGGCAGCCTGGACACCATGTGGTGGAGATGGGACGTTTTGCCCAACCCTGGCAAGCAGCCCCTTCTCCAGGCCACCTGGAACCAGGGCTTCGTCCACTCCCTCAGGAAGTCACGTTCTGCCCAGCCTCTCCCCTTTGGCCTATGTAGGGTGGTCAGGGGAGCCCGGGAGGCTGGCGTTTGGGGCATTTTCAGTGTTGGGGGTCATTACTAATGAAAGCCAGCCATTGTTTGTTGGAGAATTTTGTTTCAGAACAAACACAAACACATAGCAGGGCAAATGAGTGCCCACGAGGGGCCCGGCCTGACTTCTCAGCCCTGTTTGGCCTCTCCAAGCAGCCACTGCAGTGCTCCAAGCTCACCTCACCCCTCCTCCAGGAAGCCTTCCCAGGCTGTTTCAACTGGGTGAGGGGCTTTTGCTGAGCTCTGCAGTCCTGGGGCATTTCTCTGCCATCCGTTGCTTACCTGTCTTACCAGCTGGAAGGACCCCCTACCACATTCCTTGTTCTCAGGACATGTTAGTGTTTCTCACTTGGCACGGTTTCCTGCCTGTGTCTTGGAGCTGGGGCCAGGCGGTGCTGAATGGTAGTGCGTATGTGGACACACACGTGCATCTCTTCAGTCCTGCCACCGTGTGGGGGCTTGTTGCTCAGGACTGCTTGATGAGCTGCTGGTGTGTGATTCACTTGGGACTCTGCCAGCTGTGGTCACTCTGCCTGGCTGGCTCGCTAGGGCCATGACCCCCATGGAGGTGGAGTCTCCCCTCTTCAGACCTAACACTGCCCGCCGAGGGCTCACCTTCCTGCCCAGCCACCAGAGGGCGAGGGAGAGCGCTTCTGTGCTGGGCTCTGGCTCCCAGTCAGCTTGCAGCCCTGGGGATGCCCTGCGCCTGCCCCTCCTCAAGCCAGCCGTGGTCTCCCCTTTTCACACCAAAGGCCCCAGTTGGGTTCAGGGGACTCTACTCTAATCCTTCCCCTGCCTTCCCTCAGCTTGGGGGGTCTGTGAATGCATTTGAGGGAGCAGAGTGGACTTTGAAATCAAGTCCACTGTCTGCTTCCCAGGGTGAGCAGGAGCCAGTCGTGTCCACTCTGAGCCGTCTCCCCAGGTACATGTGGGTGTCCGAATCCTCATCTCTGGGTTGCTGTGACGTTAGGGAAGAGCACATCGTGCAGGACCTGGTCCCCTGCCCCATGCAGAATAGGTGCTTGCTGAGATGGCATGGCTGGGTGAGGGATTGGCAGGTAGCCCCGGTGAGCTGGCCAGAGTTCTGGAAGACGGGAGAGAGGCAGCGTGTGCCTTTCCCATGTGCCCTGATTTGAGGTGTCTGGGAAAGGGGTGTGGCTCCTCCCATGCTAAGGAGACAGCTCTCCAGCTTGATGAAACCCTGGCAGAGCCTGAAGGAGACATGGGAGCTTCCCAGCTGGGCAGGACCATTGTGGTCACTTGGCCGAGTCTCTCGTGTTAGATGAGACAAAGGGGCTCAGAGAGGGAAAAGGGCTTTCCCAAGCCATCCAGCCAGGAGGGAGCAGAACTGCGCCCCTCTGTCCAGGTCTTCAGACAGCTGAAAAGAGCCAGCAGCTGGTCTGAGCCCAGTGACATAATGGGCTGGTTCTCAGTGCTTGTTATCTCTCTCCTTGCTCCTCTCACACATGCTTGAGGTGGGACCCATACTTGCGTTTCATAGGGGAAAACCTGAGGCACAGAGTAGCCTTTCTCAGGGTGGCACGGGTGGTGTGCGGCCCTGGCTCTCGCCTCTGCCTGGAACTGACGGGCCTTGGGGTTGAGATTCCGCATCAGGGGCAAGGAAGTGTGGAGTGTGCCTG
Source organism: Dolichotis patagonum (assembly GCA_004027295.1). Classification (NCBI taxonomy): domain Eukaryota; kingdom Metazoa; phylum Chordata; class Mammalia; order Rodentia; family Caviidae; genus Dolichotis; species Dolichotis patagonum. The sequence goes on from PVJX010016889.1 coordinate 7,145, forward strand.
CAGGGCCCTGTGTGTCCTCAGCTCTGGGCAGCTGAGAGTGGCCTTTGAGGTGTCTCCACTTCTGGTCAAGAAGTGGAGGCAGGAGTGCAAAGCTGGCTCTGTCACCAGCTCACTGTGTGACCTTGAGCGAGTCCTCTGGCATCCCCTGGCACTGTTTGCCTGCTTACGACCAACCGAGAGGACTACAAGGCCTGTATTCTCAGGGGTTGCAGGTTGCTGACTGCTCTGTGATAGGCGCCTCCCTTCTGCAGCTGGCCTTTCCTGCACTGCAAAGCTCTCCTGCCTGTGCACTTTGAAGAGCCCAAGGGTCCCTCTGCCCTCACCCCCTCGCCTTCCTCCAGGGCTCCCTCCCAGGGGACCTGGCCCTAACCGTGCTTTGGCAGTGTCTGCTTCCCTTTCCTGGGCCTCCCCCTTCCCGGCTGTTTCCAGGGCCATCTCCAGCATCTTCCTGACACCCAGGCTGATGCCAGCGGGGTCAGTAAACCCCGCTCTCTGTGTGCTGTGAATCATGTTTACCCTGCCAAAATCCTTGTTCATAGCGGGGGAAACTGCCCTTCGCATGTGGCTAGGACAGAGGTGCGGGGTGTGAGCTCCCTTGGCTTCACGCTAGGTTCTTTTGACCCCCTCAGGCCTTCTTCCTGCCTATGGCGCTTCCTGGGGAGTGGACCTGTGGGCCAGTTCTGCTGTTGTAATAGCTAGAGGTGAGCTTGTCTTGAGGCCCCTTTGCTGGGCACCGTGGACACAGCAGCACGTATCTGGAGGGGAGCACGACCTGTAAGCAGCATCAGGCTGCCATGTGGTGCGGCCACAGGAGTTCGCCCTTTCATGTTTTCTTTCCCTACAGAAGACCCTTGGGGTCAGTTCCTACACTGGACTTCCTGCATCATGTGTTTGCTATTTTATTATTCCACGAGACCACTGAACTGTGTTTCCTGGGCAAAAATCTCCATCCCCTCCTCAGGCTGCTTCCCAGCCCATCATATAATGAGGGTCAAGAGTATAAGGACAGCGCAGGATGGTGAAGGCTAAAGGAGTCTAGAGGGAGCCAGCAAATGCCCTAGATTTGAGCTGGGTACTGAAGGATGAATAGGAGTTTGCCAAGCAGATACCAGGGAGCACCCTAATAAGCAGGGGGAACAGTATATGTAACAGCATGGTGGCCTTTCAAGGGGGTACTCCTTGTGGGAAATGGTGAGCAGTGGCTGGAGGGATGGCTTAAAGCACCACTAGGGAGAACTGGGGTGACCAGACCCTTAGTTTAGCAAGGTGCTAGCAGCCAGAGGTTGTGTGGCTCACTGGGGGCCAGTCGGGAAGCTGGGAACACAGCCAGGGCGTCCCCCGGGCCAGGGGTGCTGCTGATGGGGAGGGAAAGGAAGAGTGGAGACAGGCCAGGTGCTAAGCTGTGTCACAAACCATCCAAACACAAGGGGCTTAATGCGAGCTGGGGCGGGGTCTCCCAGCTGGTCCCTGTGCTCCCTGCACTACTGACTGGGGTTGCTCTGGTGTATGCAGCTGGTCTGGTTTCGGCTGGAGGGTGGATGACTTGTAGGCTGGTCCCTGGGTGGGGCCCTTCTTCCTCTCCATGGTGCTGCTCCAGTTAGGGCAGTCAGGTTTTATGCTGGCCGGGACTCCAGGTGGGAACCCACTGGTCCTCAAGAAAGCCAGGCTCGGGCTCAGGACGGCCTCACTTTGATATCACCTGCCATTCACTGTGGCAGTCACAGGCCAGGCTAGATTCAAGGGAGGCCCACCTCTTAGGGGGAAGAGTGTCAGAGTTGAGGCCATCTTTACTCTGTGTTCCCAGTCTCAGTTGGAGGGATCTGAGGGCCTCCGAGGACTAGGAGGTGGAATTGTACGAGTGCTAGGTGTGCAGAAGTAGCTTTATAGCACAGATTCAAACCTCTGGCCTCTTAGCACATGCCTCAGCCACTGACCATCAGACACAGCTGGATGTGTGTGTCTTGGATCATCAGGTCATTAAGAGTTTAAGCACACCTGCTCAGTATTTGCATGTGCCAATGCTCCAGCCACTAGCGTGCACCCACCCCAAGGCCCCGTGTCTTGGCCCAGGGCTGGCACACCAGTATACAGTCTCCACTCCACCTGGCCCAGTGCTGCCTGCCGAGTTGCTCTGAGAAGGATTCTGAGCTCAGAGATGGCGTGCTCTGTTAGTGATGGATGCCTGCCTTGTCAGAAGCGTGGAAAGTGTGGCATCACCATCCTCCAGCCTGTAGCTTCTGTCACTCTCTGACCTTCAGGATTGCTGCCCTGCTCAAGACCATCCACTGCTCCAGTCTAGTCTCATGGACCGAGGGCACCTGCAGGTTTGCATGCGGTGGGCCAGTTGGAAGCCCACCTGTGTCCCCTGCCTCCTGACGCCCCTGCTGCACAGCTGGGCCTCCCACCCGATGACACTTGGTGTCAGATGGGACAGCAACCTCCCGTGGCAGCCAATAGCCAAGCCAGGCTGTGGCAGGCTTTGGAGTGCTAACACCAGCCCTTATCAGCCTCACACCACATGCCTTAACGTCACCATCTCTGCTAGCCCCTGTGACCCCATTCTCCTCTACGGAAGGTTTAATTGTTGCAAATGGAATCCGTGTTCTACAGAAGTCCAATAAATCTGCAGTCTGTCTTCCTGGTAATCCATCACAGATTGCATATCGCACGAGGAGAAGTCTATAAGTTATGTTCTTCATGTCTAGTATGCTGGGTTATTTTCATGTCTTGTGGTTTGAATTTGGCCACTGTCATTTTAGAGGAATTTCCTGCCATCTGCGTTCAATTGAATTTTCTCACAGATTTGTGCTTGCTTGTAAATACGAGAGGCTGGCAGAAAAGGGAGCTTTGTTCTTGGTGACATTTCAGAAAGCTGTTCGTGTAGCCTCACTGGGGCGATCTGCAGGCTGGCCCTGGAGGATCGAGGAGAAGGCGCTGCTAGCCTCAGGGTGTAGCCCTGGCCCTGCAGGAGCTGCCACCAGGTTCTCTGCTCCTCCTCCCCTTTCCTGCCTGCTCACCTCCTAGGAGGGCAGTTACCAGATGTGTGTGATTGCCCAGCTCTCTCTGCCTTCTCCTTTTTTCTGGGAGCAGGAGGATAGTCAGGTGTGAACAGCCCCAGCCCCTGAGAGGCCAGTTTCTGGGAGTCAGTTTGTGGCTGACCCCTTGGTAATGAGGAGAGGTCACCAGCCATGGGCCGGGGATGGGGTGACCTGGGTTTGGGCTCCAGCTCTGACATAACTCACAGTGTGATCTTAACAGGTTGCTTTATGCCTCGGAGCTCAGCATCTCACTGTAAAATGGGTTCTTGATCCCTGTGTCTTCCGATTGTAAGGACTGGGCTCCTTACAGCTACTGTGCCTGGCCTCACTTAGTGGCAGTTCTGCATCTTACCAGAAGTTCACTGCCCACTTGCTATGAGTCAGGCCCCGCTAGGCATGGGAAATAAAAGGGTGAATAACAAAGATGAGGTTCTTGGCTTTGAGGATGTCACTGTGTGGACCAGTGGTCTCCCAGGTGATGGGAGAATGGGTTCCTATTCCCATGCATCAGGCACTGTTTCCAGGGTTGAGCATCTTTGGCTCCTCATAGGCACTATAAGACAGGTGCTCTACTTACCTGCGTTGTATGGGTGAGGAAACTGAGGCATGGAGAGGTTGCTTGGGCCACCTCAGTTACGTGGGAGTGTGTTTGGCAAAATGAGAGTAAGTTTTCTCCTGATAGGTGCGTGAGGTTGAAAAGGTGTGGAAACTGCTGTAGGCACAGGAAGAGTCACAGGGTGGCATGAAGGTGCAGCCTCTGACCCTTACCTTGGGGCACACAGGAGGTGTAAACAGGTGACAGTCAAGGAGGGAAACTCCAGGGCTACTGGAAGTTCAAGCGAGCCAAGTTTGCCTCAGTTTCCTTATCTGAAAATGAAGACAGGTCCCTCTGCCCAGCTGGCCTCTGGGCACCAGGACCCCTCCCTGCTTCCTTGTCACGGTCAGCAGTTGCTTTCTGTCCAGTCACCTCTGCAGTGAGCAAGCTGTTCCGAACACCCTCTCCCCTTCCCTTGAAAAGGCAGTGCCATTTTTTTCTTCCACTTCTCTTCCTTCCTGTCCGAGTCCACAGTGGGCTTTCACATCCACAGCTGTGCTGACACTGCTTCCGTGAAGGCCACCACTGACCCCACGTCACCACGATCATGGTCCCCTCAGTCTGTGTGTCAGTGCACCATCCCGGCGTGCCCCTCCACTCCTTCCAGGGCCCTTCCTGGGACTGCCTCATCTCGGGGACCTGAGCACCCTTGGTGATGCTGAGGTAGGACGAAGGACGTACAGGTAGATAAAAAGGAGACAGGGAAAATTGCAGTGTTAACAGCTTCAGGACGGGGTCACCAAGCTTCCAGTGCCTTTTTCCCTTTGATGAAACTCATTCCCCAGATTCCTGAGAATATTCTTCTTCTTCTTTTTTTCTGAGAATCGTAAAAGATATGAGAAGCCTGTAACTTGGGCCCGTGCCTTTCTCCCGCAGATTGAACCCGTGCTTTCCCTCTGATGCTGTACGTCTACAAATTCCACAGACTGCCACCCTTGAGGAAATAGCACTATTAATTGGGTACCATATCTTTAGACTTCAGTCAAATGCACATGATTTGCATGCAAAGCTAGCACTGCAGTGTAACCTGACAGACACTGGGAATATCCATCTTATCCATGGACACTGCTGAGACCATGAAAATGCTCCCAGCCCCAGGCCAGGAGGCACCCCTCTGGAAGGCCCGTGCTCCATTTTCTCTCAGTGTGTGCCTCTTGAACTCTGCCTAGTAAATCTGCCTGTGCCTCCCACTGATGCGTCTTGCAGTTGTTTTCCATGATGAGTCAAGAATCTACTTCGTGGGTGTGGTGAATCAAGGTCTTCCCCCTCCTCTCTGGGGGACTTCCGTGGGCCCTGTCTGGTGAAGGTCTTCTCCGGGCTGGGACTTTGAGGAACACATGTTTGCTGATGACTCCCGGGTCTGTGCCCACCCCAACTTCAACGAAAACTGGGGCCTTTCTGTCAGTCTTCCCTGTAGCTGTCCAGATGACACCAAGATTGAACATGTTCAGAACTGAGCCAGGGATGGCTTGGCCCTAGGCCTACTCTCCTCCACCCTTACCCTCTCCTAGGCTCTGTTGTCTGTCTCCTCCACCAGAATGTCAGCCCCGTGTGGCCTGGGTGGCACGTCTGTTTTGTCTACTGCTCTGTCCCTAGGACCTAGAGCCATGGCTGACACAGAAGAACACTCAGCAGGTGGAGAATGAATGGATGGATGGGTGAGTCAGGACACTGGAATCTGAATTGCCAGGTCACCTATGCAAATGGTCAGCATTGCTCCTGTTCTCAGTCCCAAACCCCAGGTCCCTCATAGAACAGGCACCTGAAGGGTTGACCTGGGTGGAGACCTCTCCCTTGGTGGCCTTCCATCCTCCTCACCCACTGCTGGGAGCCAGGAGGGTGGGGGCCAGGGGAGAGTCAGGGAGTCTGGGGACATGGTGCACTGGGAGGGTAGGCATGGCAGAGGAGTCTCCCTCCAGCCACCAGGACCTGAGTCACGGCTGGCCTCAGGCCATGGCCCTGTCATCAGGGATGTCCATCAGGGATGACCCTGGTGACAAGCAGTGTCTCCCTGGATGGAACATCCGCAGGCACACCTGGGCAGGTAGGCAGTGTGGTATTCTATGGGGTTTGGGAGGACAACTGGGCAGTGGGGAAGAAAAGAGGGATAGCAAGGAAGTGAGGCAGAGGCAAAAAGAGATGGAGAAAGATGCCTATTTGCTGAGCACAGAATGAAAGAGTTCGAGATCTGCAGAAAAGACCAAAAGACAGGATGGAGATGTCTGAGGAGAAACAGGCACAGAAAGCGGGAGGACAGCAACCTGGACTGTGATTCTGGCTTGTTTCCAGGCACATCCACTGAGAACAGAACCAGAGGAAGGGAGGGTCAGGGAGCCATTCCTGACCTCCCGGCTGCTTCTGTGCCTGTGCGAGGCGCTAGAAGAGAGCAGCTCCTGCTCCAGGCCGGCACACTGCGGACGACGGGGTAAGGGGTGTGCTGACTCATGGCAGCTCCCCATCTCTCAGAACCCTGGCTCTCAGTGCATTGTGGTGGCAGACTTGCTGTGGGCAGGCCCGGAGGGCAGCAGGCTAGAGGCTGGCCTGCAGGTGAGTGTAGGACCTGAGCATCAGGGCATGGCAGCAGGGGGCAAGGAAAGGCGCCTGGCACAAGTGCGAGCCTAGCAAATGCCGGACAGAGGGAGAGACCAGTGGGTTAACAAAGGAATAAAGATGCAGACCTCAAGGTTTTGGTTCTTTTTCTTCCTGGGGACCTAGTGGGGAGGAAGAAAGGCCAGCATTGACCACTCACTGTGCGCCAAACATAGGCTGGCATTGTTACATACAGGGACATGACGGATTCACAGAATAGCCCCATTTTATAGATGCAGACCCTGAGACCCCGGAGGGAGGAAGTGGTATATCGGAGACCTAACTCTGGGCCATGTGCCCCCGAGTGCTGCAGTCTTTCTCTTCCATCAGCTGCCCTGCAAGGGATGCCACCACTGCTCTGACCTTGTTTGTCTGGAGAGCTGTGGGAAACCTGTGATTGTCTCAGTTGGCCTGGGTCCCTCCCATTATACTTAGGCAGAGCTCAGGGCCTGGTTCTCCCTACGTGCCAAGTAATTGTGGAGGATGGCACTCTATTTACCAGCCCCTTGGTACCCAAGAACCAGCTGCCCCACCCAGACCCGCTTGAAGGCAGCGTTACAGGGACTTGGGGCCTGCTGCACAGCCCTCCTGGTTACATGTTTCACAAGGAGAGCTCTGGGAAAATGGTCTTGGAAATTATGTGGTTAATTCTGTGTTTTTGTTTAGGCAGTCCTGGGAGTGGAGCCCCTTATTAGTATCAGTTTGGAAAAAATACTGAGGCATTCACGGCCAACTGCTTAATAGTTTTCATTGAATTAATTTTAAAATGAGAACCTTGTTTCCCTTATTTAATAGTAGAAAACGACTTCCACATTCTGCCCAATAACAACCTCAGTTATGGGCTCTTCACAAACAATATACACATTAAAAGCATCGCTGTGCCCAGATGTGGAATGAATAATTTTGTGCAAGCTATTTATTATAAGCACACGATGCACTTAAAACTTTTCTTTTAATTTTTATTTTTTACTGTCGTGGTGACAGATCCAGCCCAGAACTGGACTGTTAAATGGCTCAGACTCTGGCTATTTCAAGCTATGAAAAAAAATGGAGTAACAATTTAGAAATGCCATAGGGCTAGAAGGAGATTGTTAATTCATTCAGCCCAGCATCCAGTGCTCTCTGGGCCAATACTCGCTGCCTGAGAGTGGGTAGCCAGAAGGTTTAGGAGAGGCTGTGCTAATCAGGGCAGTGCCAGCCCCAAGTAAGGGTGTGCGTGGGGCAAGGATGCCGTGATGGACAGGTGAGAGAAGGGCTCCAGTGCTGAGGATCTGTGCTCTTTCTCCTGAGCGCGCCTCTGTTCATCTCTTCTTCCAGGCGTCATTTATCAGAAATCTGCCCTGTTCCAGATGCTGAAAAATCAGCAAAATACTATTTCATTCTAGCTTCGACAGAACATTACACCACTTAGTTGTCTTATGATCCCATTAGGTTGGTGCTGTGTTCCAAGTCCACTGATCTCTTCCTGGAGTGTGGTCCTTTAATGCACTTATGTTTTCAATCTTAGATGCATAGAATTGGATTGAGCTGTCTTCTTTGGCCCACTTGTGTGCCTGCCTCCTCTCTTCTCTTCTCTTCTCTTCTCTTCTCTTCTCTTCTCTTCTCTTCTCTTCTCTTCTCTTCTCTCTTCTCTCCATCTCAATAAGATGAGTTCCTTCAGCCATGACTTTGAACACTAACAAAATACCTTTACCCACAAGCTCTCCCCAGCTCCCTCCTGCTTGCAGACGGGAGGTAAGCACTTTATGGAACTTTGCTACTCCTCTTTTTCCTCCCCCCCAAATACTGGGCTTTCAACCTCAGGATACTCTGAGCTACATGTTCAGCCTTTTAAATTTTTTAAAATTGAGGTAGGGTCTCACTAAGTCTCTCAGGCTCTCAGACTTACAGTCCTCCTGCCCCACCCTCCTGAGTAGCTTGTGCTACCACTACACATGATTTTTAAAAATTATTTTGATTATACTTTCTATTGAAGTAAATCTTATGTTTAGAAACTGAACAAACCATATATGTATAACTTAATGAATATTACAGGGGGCCAATAACCATGAAACCAAGTACTTTGTCCACGAAGTGGAATTTTACCATCACCCGAATAAGCCCTGTTACCGCTGTCTCCCAGTCCTTGCTTCCTGCCTCCTTCTCCAGGGTAACCACAGCCCTCACTTCTAGCCCCACAGGTTTATTCCATTTTTGAACTTTGTGTAGCTGAGGTCATACGGTACATACCCTGTCTGGATTCTTTCACGCAACATTATTGTTTCTGAAATCTATTTGTGTTTATCTCTGGTTTATTCATTTTCATTGATGTATAATATTATAACTTCTCTTCTCCACTGCTAGTAAACATTTGAGTGGTTCCCAGTTTTGGACTGTAGAGATGTAGCCACAAATGTTATATGATATGCATATACTTGTACTTTTTTTAGGTAACATAGGAATGGAATTACTAAGCTAGGGGGTAACAGTGTGATTATGTTTTAGTATATGGTGCCAAAATGGTTTTCTAAAATGGTCGTACCAGGTTAATTCTTCCATCAGCTGGGTGGGGGTGTTAGCAAGGAGAGGGGCAAGGAAAATATTCAGCATTCTATATTGCACATGTGGGGGTGAGAGCAGAGGTGTGAAAGCCCACTGTGCTGTCATAGCTCCAGCTAGTGGATATTTGGGTTGTTTCTGGTAGTTTTCCCTTTTTCCTATTATAAATGGTATCTTTACTCTTGTCCACATTTTCTGGTTGATGTAGGCAAGGATTTGCTGACTCTTGAACTTTGTCTGTGGACCTCTTTATGCTCTAAATTTCTTGAGGCCTGCCAAAGACTGTCTGCAGGTGCGGGTTACATCCATGGTGTGCTGGTAAACATCTAACAGCTGTCTGTCAAGATTGGGGAAGCTAATTAGCCTTTGCTGATGTTTGTGGTCTTCTGACCCCTTTTGGGACCAGTGCTCTAGGGTGTTACTGAAGTGTGATTTTCCAGGCAAAAGGACCTGTGAATTTTGCTTTCCAGCTGGTTTCCAGAACAGTGGACCAGTATGCTTCCCAGAGTATGCGGATGAGCCCATAACCTGTCCTATACTTGTACTGCCCAGCCTGTTGGGTTTTGTTTTCTCCTTTCAGGTGGGTATAGAATGAGCCCTTATTGTGGGCTTGACTTGCATTTCCCTGTGGACCCAGCTTCCCAAATGACTCATGAGAAAGCTTTCCATGATTAGACTCCCATCTTGATTCAGCTTCATTTTGTGGTCCCTGCCCAGATGGAACTCTTTCCCCCAGACCCTCACACACTCTGTTCCCTCTGAAGTATTCCCTTTCAGGTCTGCCTTCCTGTTCAAACTGAATTCTTCAGGCCTAAGCATGGGACGGGCAGGTCTCTACCCCGTTGACTGAATGAGAACTGACAGGGATCGGTAGGTTCAGGTTTAGATCCCAGCTCTGGTGCCTCCTTGAGCAAGTTGCTTAGCTGTGCTGTGTTTCACCTTCTCCTCTTGAGTACAGTCATGGTCACTTCTGAGGGTTACGATGAGGTAACTGGACATGCTGCCTCATGGAAGGTGGGATGGCAGGGCCTTTCCTTCCTCATTGGCCTGTGCCCCCGGGGCTGTGGTTTGCAGGTGGACCCTCACCCTGCTTTGCTGTCCTGGCCTGGTGTCCTGTTCCCTGAACTACACAATCAGAGCAGGAGGTGCTCACCCCTGGACTCCTGCTGTGTGCCAGCACCTTTCCCAGGTGCTGGGATTGATCGGCCAGCAAAACTGATCCACATCCCCGAACTCCAGCATGTTCTGGTGAGCAGAGACAGTAAGGTAGGGAGTACAGAGTGTGCCTCTTACTAAAGAGTGCAATAGAGAAAGAATGAGCAGGGAGGGGAGACAGTGTTGGAGAGGGGATGTGACCTTTTAAAATAGCACATCCAGGAAAGCCCTCAGTGTTCATGATCTGACATGTGAGAAGGACTCCTCAAGATCTGGAGGACCACTGCAGGCAGAAGGCACACAGTATGTGCAGAGACTCCAAGGCCATGCATGAAGTTAGGCAGGAGTTCAGCGTGGCTGGTATGATTTTGGTTTCTTTAATTCATCAGCTTACTGACATTTACTAAGGACCTGTACCCACCAAGCCCTGTTTTGAAAGATAATGGTGATCACCTCAGATCAAGTGCTGCTTGGTGAATCTTACATTTTTGTGAAAGGGGCAAGCGATAAGCCAGCAAATAAGCATGGCAGTCTTACCCTGGTCCATTATGCATTTTACTTGTTGATCATGTTTATTATGTGTTGTTTCCTCTCCCAGTGCATCCATTCCAGAAGGGCCCGGGTTTGGGTCTGTTTTGTAGAGTGTCATTTCCCTAACATTGACAGTAGCTCCTGGTGTATCATAGATGCTCAGTAATGTTTAATGAAGAATAATTCATCAAGATCATGTCTGGTACTATGAAAAGTGGTGACCAGAATCAAAGCAGGCTGAGAGCCTGGAAGTGGATGGGAGGGGGCGTAGTTTTAGCTGGGTGGCCCAGGAGCCCCTTGGGGTGGCAGCAGCTGAGCAGAGTAGAAGCTTGACTGGACAGAGGGAGGAGAGCGTGCCCAGGCAGCCTGGCCCCCGTGGAAACTGGTGGCATAGGGACAGAGAGGCTGGTCAGCTGACCCAGAGTGGTACCTGGTAGTGACACCTTTCAGTATATGTGAGCTGACCTTAAGATGGATTGTGGCCTCCTCCCACAATCGCCCTTTCTTTCCCAACAACTTGGCCTAGGACAGTCTATGTCAGGAAAAGAACGCTGGGCTTGGCACTGGGACTCCAGGGCTGGGCTCCCAGGTCACTGGATCATAGGCTTGTGAAGCCCCTGCCATGCTCCCTCTTCATCATCTGTGACGTGGAGACTGTATGTGCCTGCTAGGTTACCTGTGAGCGGGGATTTAAACAGCGGGTTTGGAAGGGCCTTGTTCCCGCCTCTCCACATCAGATGGCTGGGAGTGGTGAGACCCCAGGAGCAGGGCAGAGAGAGCTTTCCTTGCGCCTTGTGCACTCGTGTCGTCTTGAGGTAGGCACCCTCCTTAAGCTGGTTAGTGGTGCAGGAGTGAGACAGGGAGAGTGTCAGTAACTTGCTGGTCGCGTAGCTGTGAGATCCAGCCTATAGTTGTGGGTTATGCTGTGTCCTAGAACCTTAGCTCTGAATGTGTCTTGTCCTTCCTTGGTTATAATAGATCCCGTGGGGAGCTCGTCAAGGCCACACTGCCTGTTCATCCTAGAGTCTGGCCATGATCCCTGGTCTCTGGGCTCTCAGCCTGTGCCCTCTCCAGGGCCCATCCTCTCCAGATTGAGCTCAAGTGACTCCACGCTGGGTTACCTGGAGGCCAAGGGCATCTGGGGAGGGCCCCCCTCATAATGGGCCATTTCCTGTTCCTCTGAAGATTTGTTCCTAAGGCTTGCTGGGGCAGAGTTAAAACTTTACAGAGCTTCTGGAAAGAAGAAACCTGAGTGTAAATCAGGTTTATGGCCAGGATAATAAAGTGTCTGTTCCAACTGATACTTGACTCCTCAGCCCTCTTGATTCCTTCCATATGAAGCCTCTACTTTGGGGCTGCAACAGAGCCTGCTAGATTCCTGCATCAAGGTACCTGGGGGCCGGGAAGATAGCATCTAGAGGCCTCAGACCAGTCTGTAGTCTAGGATTGTCCTGGCTGCTGGGCAGTTTGATGATAATAGAATGCATTTCTTCACACCTTCCCTGAATACCTAGGACTGTGCTGGACATTGGGGCAGAGGGCTTCTAGATTAGGATGGGGCTCAGGTATAGGAACCAACAGCTATGTCCAGGCAGCCATCGAATCGGAGGTGAGAAGGGTGAGTGGTATTAAGGCTGCAGCGGGATAGGTATTCTGGATCTAGCAATGGCTTACACAAAAGACACTGGAGAAGATAGAGCATGTGAGGCTGGGCAGATCAGCCCAGAGTGAAAAGGGAATGCTCTGCTGTAGGGCATGCTCTGAAGGCTTCCTGGAGAAAATGCCACTTGAGCTTGGTGGTACAGGATGAAGGGAAACATGGCAGCACCAAGCACCTTGGCAAAGTCTTGTGGCCTTGGGAGGTGAGTCTTTGGGTGTCCGTGAGCGGCCCCGCAAGGGCACGATGAGGTGGGGGCTGGAGAAATCAGTGGCTGCAGTGGAAGTGGTGTGAAGCCTGTGCTGAGCTCCGCTGAAATCTCCCAGGGGCAGTGCTGGTGAGGTCGATGTGAGAGACTGGCTCCTGCCTGCAGTGTCCATAGTCTCTGGCCCGTTCACCTTCATCAAAGCTGCCCTGACCCAGCATTATGAGCAGCTCATGCTTACAATTACAGTGTCCCTTTGTCATATTTCTGTTCCTCAGACTTCATTAGCCTGATTGATTTGAGGCACCCCAGCTGTTGTAATGGAGAAGAGAAGCAGGGGTAGCGTGTGGCCTGACCCTGGAGAGCCTTGCGCTGCTGTGGTGTCCAGGCCTTGGGGCGGCCTACAAGGGTGAAATAGACAGTCAGCAGGAGCTGTGGATCAGCCCAAGGGGCGGCACTCAGGGGTGGGACAGGTCAGCACTGAGCTGGGCCTGCACCTCACCCTGTGCAGCAGTAGTGGCTGTGGGTGCCCAGCTCTGCTTCTTGCACACCCTGATTCTTCTTCCACCACCATCCATGTCTTGAGGATCCCAGGGCCCTGAAAGGGGGACTGAATCCCCATGGTCACGCAGTGAGCCCGTGGTGGTCAGCACTCACGTCTGGGCCCTTGCAGAGGACTCCACTTGCTCTGGCCTTCCTGCTTCCTCTGCAGACCTTGCTCGGGCACCACTGGGACGTTGTTGGGGAATGTTGTCCAAAGGGACAACAGGATGTGCTCGCCATCTAGGACCCACCCAGTGGGCACAGTCATCTCTGTGGTGCCAGAAGAGAGAGTGAGGCCAGCCCAGGAGAAGGTGGTAGCTGAAGGATGCGCTGGAGGGCGGGCGGTGGAGCAGTCCTGATCTGGGCATGCCTGTCCACAGGAACAGACCGCAGGCAGAACCCAGTGTGTGTGCAGCAGGAGGCCAGGCCTTGCCGGGGGACAGCAGCCCTTCTCATTCGTGGAAGGACAGGTGACATTTTCCAGGACATTCTTGTTTTGCTGCTTTTCAGATTCACAGCTCTGAGAGAGCAAATAACCGCTCTTTGTCCAGATGGATAGGCTAGGCCAGGAGCAGGGTGTGGGGCCGAGGGGCCTCACTGTGAGAGTTGGCAGGGCAGGGATGGGTCTTAGAGGCCTCTGGGTATAGGATTCTCCAGGTACAAAGTAGGAGCAGGGATGTTTGTTTCTGAGTGGCACCAAAGAGAAGCTGAATTCTCCGAGACCAGGTGAGGGAAGGATGAACAGGGTTAGCAGGCTTGAGCTGAAAACATTTCTGTCCTGGTTGGGAGAAGAGGAACAGGGAACAGAGGCAGAGTGAGAGCGCTCTTGGGTGCTTTACTCATCATTCTCTCTGGGTTCCAAGGGCGCTGGATCAGGCCCTTTGCCTCTGCTCTGGGAAAACCTGCATCTCAGGGCTTGTGTGCTTGAATCTGCTGTGGCTCACCACTGCCTCGGAAAAGCCACAGACACCATGACGGGCAGGAAGCCCATGGGGCAGCACTGGGTCAGACTGACCCAGGATTCACTCCTGACTCCATCCCTTCCATGAGGAGTGCTTGGCACAGGACTGGTCCTGAGTGAGCCATCCTGGGAGTCCCAGCATGCTGCCGGATAGCCTGTCATCAGTGCTCACCAGCCAGGGCGACCCTGTGGAGCCAGGAGGCCTGGATGCTGCTGGATACGGAGTCCCAGCTGGGCCGCTGATTTTTCAGAAGATCTGGGGGCTCTTTCAAAGGAAACTGCAGTCAATTAGTGGAGAGTGGAATTTGAAAGGCCCAAATCCCTTTTTACCCCAAACTTCAAATCTGGTTTTCGTCAGTGGCTTTGAAAACAAATACCAAAAGGACCCTTTTTTTAAAATTATTTTTTTCCTTCTTCCCCTTTCTCTTCCCTCCCTTGCTTGCTCTTGTTTCCTGGGCTTCTATCTCTTTGCAGAGTCAGCTCTGGAAGCCTGTCCTAGCTACATGGTGGTGGCTGACAGGTGACCCTCTTGGTGGCATAGACCTCTCCCTTCCAGGGCATTCCCAAGCCCTTTTTCTTGTGGTGACTGGTGGGATTCCAAGGGAGATGTACCTGGGATTCACAGTGGACAGTGAGTCCATCTGGTTCATTTCAATGTCCCAGGGATCCAATCCAGAGATAATGTTGGAACTGCAGAGACAACAGAGAGGTAGGCAGGTGGCAGGATGCCCTTGGGTAGCAGAGAGGGCATCACTGTGGGGAGGCACAGGGCCAGGTCTTCAGGGAGAGGCCTGGTCATCCAGCCCTGCATCATCCATTGTTGATTACTAACTCATTCATGCCACAGATGCCCACTGAACATCTGCTTTGGGATGGAGCATTGTGGGCCCCAAGGTGAACTAACAGGAGTCTAGGAATGAGTGCGTGACAGCTATGTCCCTCAGGCCGGCAGGGCTGAGCAGGAAAGGACCAGGAGCAGTGGGAGCCAGAAGAGCCGCCCGCTGACCTGTAGTAGACAGCAGAGGCTTTCTGGAGGAGGTGGCTTTCAAGTGATGAAATAGCAGGGGTTTGCCAAGAAAAGGGCAAGGAAGGACACTGGGCCACTGGGAGTCCGGAGTGCAGAGACCTAAAGGCAGCGAGGAGCCAAGCTACAGTGTAGGAGGTCAGGTTTGGTCATGGTGAGAGATGGGGCAAGGCCAGACTGAGACCTGGGTAGCCTGCCGCTCAGCGTGAGTCTTGGCTGTCCCATGGGCTCCTGTAGGTAGGGACTGTGCCACCTGGATAACCTGCAAAGCAAGTGATTTTGCCCCATTTACAGAAGAAAGGACAGGTTTGGAGATACAATGGACATTCCCAAGGTCCAGCCAGCTGCCTGTGGCAGGATGAAGCACCCTTTTAGTGTGAAGTCCAAGCTTGGTGCTCCTAC
This sequence comes from Dolichotis patagonum, assembly GCA_004027295.1. NCBI lineage: Eukaryota > Metazoa > Chordata > Mammalia > Rodentia > Caviidae > Dolichotis > Dolichotis patagonum. Next base: position 22,383 of record PVJX010016889.1, read on the forward strand.
AACTCCAAAGAGTCGACAACCCAGACCCTTCCCACAGGCATCCACAGCATCGGGGCCCTCTCCTAGGAGGTGGACAGTAGGTCCTGTGGTCAGGCTGCCTCTGTGTGTGTGTGTGTGTGTGTGTGTGTGTGTGTAGTGAGGAGGTGGAGGGGCAACAGAGTGGCTCCTGCCTGGGTTTCAGATCCTAGCTTTACATCGGTGACAACTGTCTGCCATGCAAGACTGTGACTGTGCTTCCTCCCTGGCAAGTACTACAATCAGAGAGACCAGCAGAGTCCAGTGCTCTGAATGCTGCCTGTGCACGGCTGGCACGGCCATACGGATGTTGCTTACAAACCCTCCTGTGACTGGAGGTTCAAATCCACGCTCTGTAGAAGAGCAGTGTATTGGTCAGCTTTCCACTGCTGGGAAAGAATATCTGACACCTGCAGTTTAAAGGAGAAGTGTGTTTTGGCTAATGGGTCCAGAAGTTTCAGTCCATGGTTGGTTGGTGTCAAGGCAAAAACATGGCAGAGAGGAGTGGAGGAGGAAATCTGCTCACCTATGGCAGCTGGGACATAGCAAGCAGAGGAAGAGCCAGAGAGGAAGAAGCCAGGGACCTACAGTTCCCAAGCTTCTATCCCATGACCCACCCCGTCACACCCAGAAGTGTGCCTTACTGATTCCCTGGGCATCCCTCAAGCCAATCAAGTTGACAGCCAAGATTAATTATCATAAACAGTGCCACAGACTGAAGAAATTCTTCTATGCATTCCCAGGTGTGCAGTGAAAACCCAAGACCCAGGATAGGCAGGGGTGGACTTTAGCCAGAAGAGACGTGGAGTCACAGCCTGCTGTAAAGCTGGGCTCCTAGACTGTTCCCATTCCGTTACAACAGAAAGGAGCCATGCCACTCACCTGTCCTGGCAGCTGCTTTGCTTCTTCACAAAGGGGCTTTGTGCAGCCTTCCAAAGTGAGCCGAGGCTGGTGCCAGGTACTCTGGGTCACCTCCTGCTCCAAGGGCATCCTGCTCGGGGCTCCTAGGTGAACTGTGTCCCTTCTTGGAATAATCCTAAGTAGTCACATTGATACTGACAATTTACTCAATGATTAAAATGTGCTGGGTCCTATGTAGGTACCTCAAATGTATATTACTTTAAATTTTACAACATCAGTGTTTTGTAGAAGTGTAAGTTGAGGCTCAGGAGAGTGTCCAACTTGGAGTTTGAACCCAGGACCAAAGACAGCAAAACCACAGCTTTTAACCACATGCATATTCTCCTGTCTTCCTTGGTGGGGCAGCTGGGGAGAAAACATCTGTGTGCCTTCAAAGTCCAGCTCCGAAGTCCTCAATACGTGGTCCTCTAAGCTTGGGGGTCTATAAATATTCTCTCAGTAAACTTGGGTTTGCTGTCAGCCCAGGAAAAAAAATCCCCACCCTGTCTCCTATGTAAGACAGGAAAGGAAATATTATCGTCACCCTCTGGTGGATCCAGCTCCAGACCTCTGTCACACTGTGAATCACCTGAGGGTCTGGTCTCACTGCAGCCACAGAGAAGGGCCCAGGTTCCAACAAAAACAACTTGCGCGCATCTGCTTGGAATTTATTGATTGATTTACGGGGTGTCTGTGCCAACCCCGAGGAGATGGACAGGCCCGCTCAGAGCGTGGCTGGGCCCAGCGTCTCAGGTGGCTGCTGCTGGTCTGGGTCACTGCAAGCAGGGATGGAGAGCAGCCCTTGAGTTCTAAAAAAGAAGATGTCTTAAAGGGTGGGATCCCGGCTACAGGCTGGACAGGCTTCCTCAGCAGCCTGGCACGGTGGGCACCAGTTGGGGGTCCTTGCTATTGCTCCACTGTGCCTCAAGGTCCGTGCTGGGGTTGGGAGGCAGCAAGTTTGGGTGAAGAAGGAAGAAAGGCCAGGCTCAGATACAGCCAGTCACTGCGTCTGCAGCAATGCCTGGCTAACTCTGTGGGTTCTGGCCTAGTGTGTTAGCTGAGGTGGGACCTGGCACCCTGACCAGCTGAGGCCCTAGCCCGCCCAGAGGAAGCCTGCTCTTTGCGCTGGCCTGTTTATTCATTATGCATAGGCCGAACATCCTGTGTGCTGAATGCGTTGAGACCAAAGTAATTTACGTTTCCTGGGTTCTCAGATTTTGAGACATTATATTATATAGACTTCACCACTTTTGCATCCCTCATTTGACACTGGAAATGCTCCCACTGACTTGTATCTTGCTTAAACCTTAGGAACCCACTGGTAGACCCCCCAACCCTGACACCCCGTGAGCTCTCCCGCCTCGGCCCTGATTCATGTCCAGCTCCCTTTGTTGGCTGCTCTTTGAAGCAGGTTGGGCTTGCTGTCCGGTGCCCTGTGGGCCTCTCACTCTGTGGTCATTGTCAGCCCACCAGGGAGGGCCAGCAGCAAGGGCCAGCAGAGGGTAGCTGCTTTGCATGGCAGTAGAGAGAAGTGGGTGCAGGTCAGAGTGGGCGGGTCCCTCACCCAGTGCTATTCACCTTTTGTCATGCAGCAGACGCTCCCTGGGGCCTGCTGTGCTGCAGGGCAAGGAGGGGATGTGTCCATGCTATCCTGCCCACAAGGGCCTGAAGATGCCAGGGTGGGCATGGTGCAGTTCCCAGAGCAGCCTCACAGTGGCCCCTTGAGCTTTAGGAAGAAGAGTGAGACACATTGCAAGGGGAGGGCAGAGTGAGGCAGAGGTGCTGGGGTGTGAGTGGGCTCACGGAGGCCCAGCAGGCATTTGTAGAGTGGCCAAGCGGGGGGCGGGGTTTAAAAAGGGGTAGTTGGATAAGAGGTGGGAGTGCCTGAGTGGGCTGGAATTAGAAGGACCTGTGTGTGAAGTCAGCTTGTTTTAGTCTGTTTTCTGTTGCTGTAACAGAATACCTGAGATTGGGTAGTTTATGAAGTTTATTTTGTCTAATAGTTCTGGAGGCTGGCAAGGTCAGAATCAGTTACTTGTCCCTGATTTTGGTGAGGTTCTTGTGTTCTTCAATTCATGACAAAAAGTGGAAGGGCAAGCGGGCATGTGCAGAAGAGAGAAAAGGGGGTACTCCCAAGATAGCAATCATAACCCATTCTTGGGAGAAGGCATTAGTTCATTCATTAGGACTCCACCTCCGTGCCCCAAGTACCTTTTACTGGTCCCCGCTCCTGTCGCTTGGAGCTGAGGCTGTCGCACACAAACTGTCGGGGAATACATTCAAACCATAGCACAGCTCCATTCACAAATCCTTAATCTTTTGATTTAATTTTCTGGCCTTTTCATGCTGGCCAGCTCTTCCCAGGCAGTGTTAACGTTAGTGGTCATGGCGGATCTCACTGTCTGGCTTCCAGTATCAGAGGGAAAACTTTGAACATGTAACTGACGGTGATGTTGCCTGCTGGCTTTCTGTAAATGCTGTCTGTCGTTTTGAGGAAGCTGCTTTCTTCTCCAGGTTGGCTAAGAGTTTTCATTTTAAATCATGAATGGACACTGAATCTTTATCAGACTTTTTCCTGAAAGTATTGAGATGATCATATTATTTTTAAAGTTACTAATGTGGTGATTAGTATTAAGTGATTTTCTAATGTTAAGCCAACTTTGAATTTTGTGGCTATAGCTGACCTGGTCATAATGTATTTTTCCCAATTACAGACTGCTGGATTCAATTTGTTAATATTTTATTTAGAATTTTTACATCTGTGTCCTCGAATAAAATTAGCTTGCAATTTTCCTTCATCTCACTGTCTCCCTTGAGGTTTGATACCAGGGTTTTCCTGTCCTTACTTACTCAATGAATTGGAAGGTAATCTCTCTCTTTTTTTTTTCTTGTTTCTAGAATGCAATTATTTCTTCCTTGAATTAAGGGATAGAACTCACTGGAAAAGCCATCTGGAACTGGCCTTTTCTGTGTGGGAACAGTTTAAGCACTTTAAACAATTAATTCAATATGTCAGTGCCTATAGGATTATTTAGGTTTTTTATTTCTTTAACCAGTTCTCATAAATTATATTTTCCTAGAAATTTGTCCATTGTAACTGCAGTTCAAAATTATTGACATAATATTCATAATATTCTCTAAACACCCTTTTATTGTCTGTAGCATCAAGTATTAAATGATTATTAATTCCTAACTCTAGTTATATGTGCCTTGTCCTGCTTTATTGTGATATTGTTTTTTTAAGTTTTTAAATCTTTTCAAAGAACTAATTTTAATGTATTGATCTTTTCACTATCTTATATGTATGTATGTGTATATTTTTGTATTATTCATTACTGTTTATATCTTTATAATTTTTTTCTACTTTATTTTGACTTTTTAAAAAACATCTTGGAGTGATATTAAATTTCAACACTTTTTAAAAAACATTTAAGACATTAAAAGCTTTGGCTTTTTCTGTAAGTACTGCTTTAGCAGCATTCTACAAGTTTTGATATGTAACATTTTTATTTTCAATTCAAAATATTCGCTACCTTCTGTCATATTTTGGATCCATAATTATGGGGCTTGTTTGTTATTTTCCAGATTTGTAATGGTCATTCTTACATTGTGGTCAGAGTGGTTCTGTTCACTTCATGCCTCCGAGAAGGGGCTTTGCTCTGTGACCTGGGCCCTGGTCAGTCTTACAGCCACACTGGGGGCCTTCCTCGCACGTGTTAAAGGCCACCTTGCTCCAGCAATTCTTTTTTTTTTTTTTTTTTTTTTTTGGTACCTGGGATCAAACTCACAACCTCGCACTCGCCAGACAGGCGCTTATGCCACTGAGCTAAATCCCGAGTTTCTCTAGAAATTCTTTATCCTCTTTCCTGCATCACTTTCTGCCTCGCCTCTTGATTGGTCCCATCAGTATGCAAACCTGCTGTTATTTCTCACATCTTAAAAACATAACGAAACAAAACCTGACTGCACCTCCAGCGTCTTTCCCTTGCCCCTTCTTCCCATGACCCCAAACCTGACTGCCCTGAAAGCAGAGCCTTTCCTGTTTGATTTGGGGAGTGGGGAGGTCATGGTCACGTGACAGAGCCACTGCATGGTGGGATTGCCGTGCCCGTGGAGTGGCTTCGAAGTCTATCTCTGAGCGTTGCAGTGTCCCCTCCACCCCAGTTAGGCCTGGGAAGCTGCACTAAACACATTTGTACTGCTTGCTGCCCGCTCCCAGGTGAAGCCCCTGCAGACTATTTGCTAGTGGCTGCAGACAGAGGCGGGTTGCAGAGGATGTTGCCAGGCCCAGGAGGAGTCCTGGAATCCATCATTGCCAAACCAGATTAGCCTCTGCGCCTTGTGGCACCCCTCCCGATCATCATGCGTGACTCTCTCAGGTGCTCCCACCACGGTCGCAGCAAGCAGCGCTCAGTCATCCTCTTGGTGGCTGTAGGCGCGCTCGCCCATTCTCTTCTCTTAGCGCTTCCGCTCGCAGCCCCGGGTCTCCTCGCTGCGCCTGGCTTTCCTTCTGCACCAGCCACTCCTCTCATTCCCTGACCACGTCGGGGAGCCCCGGGCAGAAGCCTCAGCCCACTGCTGTTTCTGTTGCACTCACACCCTGCAGTCTCATGCAGCAGTGCCGTGTTTCCCACACCGTCCGCTTGCTGTACACCCGGGGTCATGGCCCCAGCCCCGACCTTGCCCCTCAGCGCCAGACCCTTAAGTCCAGGTGCTATTCAGGGCCTCCACTCTTCTCCAGTCTGAGAAGTGTCTCAGACCTGCCTAAGGTTGAGCTCCCAATGATCTTTCGAAAGCCTCCAGATACTCCCTCTAATGCCATCCTTGACTCTTCTTTGTCTCACTACCTGTGATTGCTTTCTTAGCAAATCCTGATTATATCCAGAATCCAGCTCCTTGTCACCCTGGCTGAAGCCCACATAGTATCCGCCAGGTAGATTATAATCGCCTCTAAAAAAAAACCTTTCATTTCTGAGATAGGGTCTCAGTGTTACCCAAGCTGGCCTGGTGGGCTTTTGTAATCCTTCTGTCTCAGCCTCCGGAGTGCTAGGATTACGGGCATGTGCCACCGTTTATGGCTTCATGGGAACCTCTTAACGGATGTCTCTGCCTTTGCCCCCACCTGCACAGGGGCCAGAGTTGAGTCTGTAAAGCAGGGTTCTCAGCGGGTGAGATTTTGCGCCCCCCTCCAAAAACATGTGACAACGTTGGGAGATGGTTTTGATCACCGCACCTGGGGTTGGGGACGCGCACACACTGTTGGAGGTGCTGCTAGCCATCCTGCGTGCTCTGGGCAGCCCCAGCACTCTCCAGCCCTCCCCCGTGTCAGTTGGGCTCTGTTTGATGATCTGCGTTGAAACACAAGAAATGTTGCTCTTCCGCTTCAACACACCCAGATCTTCGTGTCACGCAGATGCAGTGGCAAAGCAAATGCGTTTGGAGGCCGGCAGTGTCCTGGGTGATACTCATGCACGCACGTGTACCGCTCTTCTCTCTGGCCCTTTGGCGTGATTTACTCCAGCTACCCCGGCATCTGGCTGACCTGGAACACTACCAGGTCTGTGTTGGCTCCCTCGAGGCTTTGCCCTCGCTGATGCCTTGCCTGGCCTCTTCTCTCCCCCAGCCCAGAAACCCCAGGATTCAGCCCTTGCCCTGCTTCAGGTCGTCCCCTGAATGACATTTCTCAGCAAGGCCTTTCTTGAACAACCAGCGTAAAAGCACATCCTTCCCTCATATATTTCCTACTCCCTTTCTTGTTTTATTTTTTCTCCCTATCAGTAACATTGCACATGGTTTACTTACTCTGCTTATTGTATGCACCTCCATTAGGAGGTGAACTCTACGAGAGCAGAAATGATCATCCAGTTAGTCGTTTACTGCTATATTCCCAACACGAAGCTAAGAAACTGGCACGTAGCAGGTGCGCAAAAAATGTGTTGAATGAATGATGAATGAATAATGCTTTGTGAAGAGTAAGTACATACATGTGATATTTATGATGATTATTACACGGGGGTGCTGCTCAGGGAGATAGTAGAAACCTTGCCATAAGGACCTTGGAAAACACAGATGGGGACGATTGGTTAACTATTTGGGAAAAAAAATAAAGTTAAGTCTTCACCAACATCATCTTGCAAAATACATTCCAGATGGATTAAGGAGTTTAGTGTGAAAAATGAAGGCACAAAAAGTTAGAAAGCATTACAGGGAAATATTTACCTGACGTCTGTTTGGAAAAGGACTAGGTTTACATAGAGGCCATGGAAGTGACTGAAACTAAAAGATTATTAGAGCCTTTGAAATTTTAAAGTATGTTTTATTGTGTGAAAACTTACCAACAAATGAAAGTAAAAAATGGGAAGAGTGTTTTCACAAAGAGCAAACCTGATGTTCTTTGTTTGTTTTGAGACAACATCTTCCTGTGTAGTTCAAGCTGTTCTTGAACTCACCATATAGCCCAGGCCGGCCTTGAACTCACGGTGATCTTCCTGCCTCAGCCTCCCGAGTTCTGAGATTACAGGGTGTCACCATGCCCCACTGAACCTGATGTTCTTAATGCATAAAACCAATCTACAAACCAGTATGAAAAATGTATACGTGACAGGAACAAGCACATGGTGGAAGAAGCCAAAGCAGCAAAGACAGCTGAACAGGAGTTTTAAAGGTTCGTTCCCAGTAGTAATGAAGTGCACATAAAAGTGCAGTATCATTTTAATCAGGACGCAGGGAGTCCTGCTGCTCCCTGCCACTGTGTGCAGTGGAACTGGCCTCACATGGTCACTGGCTAGGGGCAAAGCAGGACACGGGCCTGAGCGCGACGTGACAGTGTATTCCCTGAGTCTGGGAATTATTCATCTCTGTTGGCCCAGGAATTTCTCTTGCTGGCTGGAAGTTATCCCGAAGAAGCCTTTGGAGCTTCGGACAGTGATTTATGTGCAGGGACACTCAACACAGCATTATTTATGAGAGCAAGGCATTGGAAATAACCTAAATACCTCTACCAACAGGGAGTAGCTAGATAAACAATGGTGCGATCCCATGATGGAATATGATGCAGCCACTCAAAAGGTTTTTGAAAAGTTCTTAGTGACAAGGGAAAATGATCATGATTGCAGATTTTTTATAATAAAGACTAAATGCCAGTCTGTACTAAGATGCTAAATTTGTGTGCATACCACACGCAGACACAATTACACATATCGTTGTAGTGAAAAAAAAAATGAACATATCAAAATCTAAGCAATCTGAGAGATGGCAGTTCCTTGTGGTTTTTTGATGATTTCCTCCACTCTGAGTTCACCACAAATGAAAGTGTACAGCCAGCCATAGGTATCTTGCAGAAGGAAAACGTGGCTTTCTGGAGGCTTTCTGTGTGTGTGTGCAGAAATGGTCCAGAAGGCTCCCAGCTTTGCAGAATGCACTGATTTAGCAAGTATTTGTTGAATGTGGAGAGTCCCTGTCCTTGTGGCATTCGTGTGCAAGGGAGAGACAGACAGTGGCAAATATAATCCATGGAGGTAGAAGAGAGCGAGAGAAGACACAGGGTTCTTGCCAGAAGCATGAACCCCAAGACAAGAAGTGGCCACCCCTGAACTGGCTGGCACGCGGTAGATGAAACAGCCGGTGAGAGCCTGAGAGGCGAGCATGCTGGCTGAGGCTGTAGCACGGTGGGGAGGGGCAGCAGGTGCCCAGCCATGTGCTTACCTTCCCCTTCTTAGTCTTTTAAGCTCACCTCCGGGCCTCCTTGATACCCTGGCATCCCTCTGAGCTGGGCGAGGCTGACAGTCTAACTAGAGGGGCCCCAGGAGTGGACATCCGGGGCGGATGCCACAGTGAGCTGAGTCCTGTGGAGCTTATTCCCAGGGCTGCAAAGTGCTGAGGAGATCGTGGGAGGGTGGGGGGCGTCAGGGAGGAAGTGCCTGAGCTGGGCTTTGGAAGGGGGGTAGAAGTGAGTTCACTGGGACAAAGTGGGCAGAGGGGCCATTTAGGAGAGTGAGCACCAGGAGGGCTGGGGTGGGAGCGGCATTGCACACTTAGAGCATATCAAAGAATGGCAAGTGTAGCATTGAGCCAACTGTCTGGGTAAATGGAGTATGTGTATGTCTGTCTGTGTTGCCGGGGGGACGTGTGTTTTAAGTCACTCTCTCAGGATCCCTGACTGTGCCAGGCTAAAGGGGAGGCTCTGTTTTGATGTGTGTGGTGGCTGGACAGCAACACGGGCAGCAGAAGTGTGCTCCTGGCCCACGTGCCCTGAGTTTTGGGATTGACGCATCAGGGTGGCCCCCAGGTGATTCTGATGTACCAGGGAGTTTGGGAACTACCGCTGTGGTCAGAAGTAATTCAGAAGTGAGATCAGGGAGAGTCAGAGTTCTGCCCTCTTCCTGGAAGCTCCCTTGCGGGTCACCTTCTGACCTTGCACGGCGTTATTGCATGGTCCTGTATCTGAGCTGCACTCAGTAAACCCACCCCACATTCTCTACCGCGTTTGGAGTCTGATTTCAGCACAGAGTGAATGGAGCCTACAACTGCTAGGTGACTGGTGAGTGGGCCCCGGTGGTGGCAGTATTCTCTGGACACACTGGACAGGCTGCTGGCCAGCTCACTTCACCTTCTGAGCCGCAGGCTAGGAGCCTGATAGGCAGGTGTTGGCTGGGTGTGCCCTGTGTCCGATGCATGGCTCTGTCCACAGTGCTGGTGTGTAGTGGGCACTTGAATATGGGTGTGGACCGAATCAGCGAGGTACCTCATAACATTAGCCCTCTCCCCTGACATCCGCCTGCCCTGGATAGATGTGACCCTGGTGTCCAGGGTGCCAGAGCATCAGGAAGACTGTTTAAAAGAGCACCGAGTGTCTCCTACGTGGTCAAGGGTGCACACATGGGTGGAGACGGTCAAGCTTATTTGAGGCAAACCTTCTGAGGACTTTGGCATCAGGAGAGCAGGCTGTGTGGTTCGGGAGAAATCATCTCAGAGTTGTTATCGGTAAAAGAGGCACAGTATTTTCCCTTCCCACAGCTGCCCCGTGGCTCACACAGAAGAGTCCTGCAGGCTCGGTGGGTTCATCACGAATGCTCGTTCTTCTGTCCCTTCTCCTTGCCGCCCCACCTTTTCTCCAGTTGATGCTCGGCCTCGGGAAGTCCCCGGTGAATTTCCAGCCAGGCACACTGCTCCTACATTCTGCTATCTCTTCGAGATAATAAATACGAACAAAACCAAAATCCATTATTAGCTTCTTCTAGACTGTCTGCATGATTTATGGCTTCAAAGTGTCTCTAGTTAATCTGTCAAAAGAGATTTTAAATTTCATCCGTCTTCCTTGCTGGCAGGCACCTCTACCTTGAATTCAGCTGTTTGACATGTCTAATACTGGGGTCCCATTTTAAAAACATTTACAGTGGGTCGGCGGAAAAAAAAAATCGGAGATGGAGCGGCAAGCGGGAGGCTCAATTTGGCACATCTGCTTTGAATTCTACGCATCTCCACAAGTGCAAATAACTTGAAAGTTCATCCAGGGAAGAGGTCTGCGGTGCCCACGAGGGCTGCCTTAGGTGACTTTAAAGGAGAGAGGGATAATTACTGAAAATGAATTGTCACTGAAATAGAAACTTCCCGATCGCCCGGCTGACCATCTGCTGCTCACATGTGCAGGCTGCTGGCTCCTCCCCCGCCGTAGCTGCCAAGTGCCGCACACTCTTTGGTTTTGTTAACCTCTGCGTCCCAGACCACTCCGGTAACAAGTTGCTGGGACCTGTGCTAACTGGGGGCTGCACAGTTCCAACGTGTGGCAGTGCCTGTGAGAGCCAGGATTAGGACAGAGACAGGATTCACTCCCGCCATGGACCCCTGGAGAATGTATACATGTGCAGAGCACTCTACAGTTTACAAAGCCTATGCACAGTCACAGCTGGAAAGGTGAATTGCATTCATTTATTTATTCGGTGAAATGACGTGAAGCCTTGTGGTGCCTAGTTGCAGGTCAGGTGCCTGGTGCAGGGGTATGTGAGCCATGGCCCTGCTATTGGGCACAGTGGGGAGAGATGTTGAGGGTGTGGACCGTGGGCACTGCACAAGGATGGTCAGAAAGGTTGCACAGAGGTGTCACTTAGGCTGGGCCTCCCAGGACCCACACACATGGGCGGATACCGGTTGAAGGGCTGCTATAGGTCCAGGAGCAGTTTTTGGAACTCGGGAGCAGAAAGTGAAGATGTCAACAAAGAAGCGACATGCTTTTAAATAATGCTAAGTGCTCCGAGGATGGCCGGACGTGATGGGGCTGATTGTGAGATTCCTCAGGGTGGTCAGGGATGGCCTCTCAACCAGCTCAGGTCCTCGGTGCAGGCTGGGTCGTCTCAGCCTAGGGCATGAGGCCAAGAGGAGGGTTTGCAGTAGGGCCAGCTGAGGGGGCAGCATGGCGAGCTCAAGGCCACAGGCCGTCGAGGACAGGGTTGGCAGGCCTGTGTTCCAGGGTGGGGCAGGGCCGCAGCCCCCTGGGGAGGTTATGAGCTGTCTGCTGTTTGTTTATTTGACTCGCCTGTAACTGGATTAACGGCCCCACTAACTGCAGTAATGGGAACTTGGGTATTTGGCCCTGGTCCGGTCACGCCAAAGAGAGGTGTGGGCTTGGAGCAGAGGAGGCTGGAGCCTTGGCATCCGGCCCTGCCCCCTCCCTTGCCATTCCCAGAGCAGCCCCCACTCCGGGCTGCACGGTCCTGGCAGGAGGCACAGGGATAGCACAGCCAGCATGGAGCCAGGGGAAGCCGGGCGGTTAGGACCTTGTCTGTACCCCCAGGCCACTTGGGGCCTGGCACTGGGGGCCGACCTGATTCCTGTGAAGGAAGAGGCAGTCACCGGCAGGCTGGGCTGCTCTGCAGCAGCACTGTCTGGTCGCCTGGCTGGGCTTGCTGTGTAGTGGGCACTGTTCCTGCACAGGTGAATGAGTCCAGTGGGCGGGGAGCGTGGGAGTCCGAAAGGCCCGGCTTTGAATCAGTCTCTTTTCTGAGTTTCTCATTTCCTCATCTGCTAGATGGAGAAAACGTGAGGATTAAATAGAACTTTGCTTGGCCATCCCCGCTCCTGGCACACAGAAGCTCACGCCGCAGTGGCTGCGTGTCCCAGGCTTGGGGTGAGGGAGCCACTCCAGGATGGGAGACAAGAATGTTAACAGTAGATGTACAGTCACTCCTTGTTGAATGAATACTTGAATAAATGAAAAATGAATAAAGGAGTATGGTTTAATGATTGGGATTTGGTCCTTTCAGGGCCGAGTGATAGAATCTGACTCTGTTATGACAAGGACCAAGTCCAGGTTTACTGAGGCTCCACTGGAACCAGCCCCTCCTTGCTTATCTTATTTCTTGAGCCTTCGGGTCACAGGACTGAAATATTCAGAGCCGCCATATGTCCTGTAAGTGCACCTCTGGATAGAAGCTGTCCTTGTGCTTCTGCTGCTCTTCTTGATCTATGTTCTGGCAAATAACTCCAGGATTTAGCTCGAGTCATCTCCTCCAGGAGTTATTTTCAAGACTCCCACTTGCTCAGAGCAAACACCAGGCAGTGGCAGTCAATGAAGTCAACGCTTGCCAACTGGTCCCAGAGCTGCCAGCCCTGGACTTGGGCTTTGCTGTCTCTTTGGAAATGGCCACCTAGAAGAAAGCCCTTCATGACAGAGCGCTTCAGTGGGTGCCCAGCTGTGAGGCTTTGCAAAGCTGATGTTCCCACTGCCCTTGGTTTCATTCCAATTTCCCCAGTGTCTGAAGATGCAGAACACCTTTGTGCCTTTTAATGTGCATTGAGGTTGATTGAGGTTGGCCCACATGTGGTGCCTTTTTTTGGGAAGTGTCTGCTAAGTCTTTTGTCTTTTTTTTTTTTTTTTGTACTGGGGATCAAACTCACAACCTCATGCTTGCCAGGCAGGCACTCATGCCACTATGCTAAATCCCTGGCCCTTTTATCCAATTTTAAAATTGGGTGGTTTATCTTCTCATTATTTAAGTTGCAAGAATTGTTTATGTATCCTGGATACAGGTCTGGTTGGGAATATCTCTCCCATTCTCTACTGTGCCTTTTCGTTTTCTGAATGGTATCTTTCAGAGAACAGAGGTTTTACATTTTGATTGAATCTAGTTCAACAATCTTTAAGCTGCTTTTTGTGTTCAACTAAAACAAAACAAAAACAAAGTAAACTTTACCTGCCCTAAGATGTGTACTTTCCTAGTTTTATGGTTTTAGTTTTCTGTTTAGGTCACGGATGCGCTGTGAATTAAGTTTGCGTATGGTATGAGGCGGATTAAGCTCATCTCTTATCACACAGCCAGTTTTTCTGCACCATTTGTTGAAAAGACTTCACCTCTTTGATTCGCTTTGGTGCCTTATGAGGTATCATATTAACCATATACGTATAGATTTATTTGTAGACTTTTCAGACTTTCCATTTCTTCACTGACCTGTCCATTTCTTCACTGTATGTCAGTTTTTATGCCAGCATCACACTGTCTTAATTACTGTAACTTTATGGAAAGCCTTGAAGTCAGACGGTATGAATACCCCAACTTCGCCACTTTCAAAATCATTTTAGTCTGACTTAGGCCCGTAATATTTTCACATGTATATAGAATGAACCTGTCAGGTTTTACCAAAAAGTCTGCTGGAATTTTGATTGAGGTTGCAGTAAATTTATAGGTCAATTTGAATAAATTTGACAACTTACCATATTGAGACTTCTGTCTATGAACATAATAGTCAAGCCTTTGTTACTTAACTCTATTTAAGTCTTGGTTACTTTCTCTCAGTAACAGTTAATATTTTGCAGTGTGAGGGTCTTACATAGCCTTCATTAATTTTACTCCTAAGCATTTTATTGTGTTTGGTGCTGTTCTATGTGTTGCTTTTAAATTTAACTTACATATTATTTCCTGTAGTATATAGAATTATGGTTAGGTTTTTACATGTTGAGTGTATCCTGAAACATTGCTAAGCTAATTTATTTCTTTTATTTTTGGGGTTTTTTGGGGATTTTTTTAGCACTGTCCTGCAAACAATCATGTCACTGGAGGATAAAGAATTGCTTTTTCTTTCTCATCTTTGTACCTGTTTTCTCCTCAGTTGCTCCTTGTAGGGCCTGTAAGACCACTTTGAATACAGGTAATTGAGTGGGCATCCCAGAATTAGGGAAAAGCATCTGGCCTTTCCTTACTAAGCATGGTGTTAGCTATAGGTCGTCATTTATTAGTTTGTTACATTTATTACTTTATTACATTGAGGAAATTGTTTTAGGTTTCTGCTGTGGTAAAAATTTTTATCATGAATGGATATACTCTCTCTGCATCTATTGAGCTGATTATATGGCTCTTTCTCCTTTATTCTTTTGATGTAGTGAGGTATGCATATTGATTTAGAATTCTACATTCTGAGTTAACCACACTGGGTCATTTATATTATTAATATATTTTATACATTGCTAATGTTGATTTTTTTTTTCTTTTTTTTTGGTACTGGGGATCGAACTCATGACCTTGCTCTTGCCAGGCAGGCTCTTAGGCCGCTGAGCTAAATCCCTGGCCCCTTGTTAATGTTTTGAAAGAGCAGATACCAGATTTGATTACACATTAGCCATTAATATGAAATTGCATACAATAAAAAGTTGGTTGCAAATCATAAAAAGTCTTAAAAATGGATAAAGTATTAAGCTAAGAAGCAGCATCATGTATGTCTGTATGGCAGTTGTATGTTAATTGCTAGGAAAAAAAAACTAAGCCTAATAAGGTTCTTTAGAAATTAGCAAAAGAATCTTTTAAAAAAGTGGAGGAGCCTGGTGTGTTGGCTCCTTCTTGTAATTCTTACTGAGGGGGTGAGGCAGGAGGGTCACAAGTTCAAGGTCAGCCTGGGCAACTCAATGAGACCATATCTCATGTGCACACACCCACACCAGCACACACACTCGTGCAAGGGATCAGAGTTGGCATGACAGAAAATGGCATAAAATAATGATTTAAAAATAAAATTCCTGAGGCTGCTGTAATGAATTACCACAAATTTGGTGATACAAAACTATGAGAAATTGAAAACAACAAGTGTTTGTTCTCTGACACTTCTGGGGTCCAAGAGTCCAAAGTCAGGCTATTAGCAGAGACCCACTCCCTCAGGGCGCTCTACAGGAGAATCTGGGGTTTGCCTCTTTGAGCTTCTGGTGGCCCCTGTGTCTCATCTTAAAATCCTTACTTCATTATATCTAAAAGACTCTTTTCCAAATAAAGTGGCATTCGCAGAGTCCAGGGATTTGACATGGACATAGTTTCTTCAGGGGCCACCATTTAACCTACTACACAGCGTAACTTTTAAGATTTCATATGTGAAACATTGACATTTGATTACAAAATCAAATGAAATAAACAGAATAGTAAATAGTCAATACCAAGCAAGAGGATTAAAACATCCAATCTATGATCCTTGATTTTGCCCAGTTTAATACTTTTTAAAATGCTGCAGTGAAAACCTATTAACTGAAACTAAAACCATCTCTTGTAACATAAATTATTGTCATCTTTATAAATGGTTAAAATAAATAAGTTTTGGGTAACTGTTTATTTGGACAATTTGGGAATGTAGCCATTTGGCGAAGCGATTTGTGGCTAATTGGCTTTTGATGAATTGGTCATTTGACACGTTGACTTTTGGCCAACTGGCTCTTGAGGCATCAGCATTCAGGGGTTGGACTGCCTCCCACGCGGGCCTGGGGCTTGTGTCTCGGGCTGGACTGTGAAACCGTGTGGGCGCCAGGCAGACTGAGTGCTTGGTCCTGTATCCAAAGATCATCTTAGGCCAGAAGGAGATCCCAAAAGACTGGCCACCCCCCAACCTCAGCCGACCTGCTTCCTCCTGAGATCCAGCTATGAGATGCAAATAACAGCCCTTTACTGGTTGCGAGGCCAGGCACCTCAGCAGCATTATCCATTTGATCCTTACAGCGCAAGCAACACATATGATCTGCATCTTACAAATAGGGAGTGGAGTCTAGGAAAAGTTAGGTTACCTGGCCATGACCACACTGGCAGGTGGGTAGCAAAGTTGAGACTGCAGACCAGGTTGTCTGTCTGGCTCATGCTTTTAGCCATGGGGCGGAAATGGATCAGATCATTCACAGGTTATTTTTATTCACAGCCTGACCGTGAACCCCTTTCCTATTGCTCCAGATGAGGAAACTAAGGCTTGGGTACAGTACAAGGCTCAGCCCATGGTTCCACATTGGAGCTGGTACAGAAACCAGGCTGGGCCCTTCCACCTCCAGCCTGGCTCTGGGGTTTCTGCTCCTTTGAACTTTTGTTTCTGAAAGTGGGACCACTGTCACCAGCCTTCTGGCTCCCAACCCTCCTCGCTTATGTCCACATTAACGGGCCTTTGCAGGCTGGCCCCACCGTCAAGCGCGAGCTGTGTCCGCCGTAGAATGTTTATGGTGCACAGAGCTGAAATGAAACAACATCCATCTTGTTGACTGGTCCCGAACAGTGTACTCATTCACGGCCAGGCTGCTGATGGGTGCTCGTGCCTGGCAGTGAGCTGCCGGACGGCAAGAGGCTGGGGAGAAGGCTAGCGGGCCTGGGGCAGTGGTGGCCTCCTTCCTTCATCCATCCTCCTCTGCCAGGTCTCCGAGCTGCCTGTTTCCGGCACAGGCCTCCGCAGGTCATCTCTGTGAATGTGAGTGCCACGTTGTAGGGGACAGCAGCCGAGCAGCCCAGGACAGCATCCCCCGGGTGGGCCTGGTGCCCTTCCTGGTGTGGCTCTCATGGCCTCCTAGACCTAATTTTATCATCTCTGCAGTGAGGTGATTGTGACCTCTGCCTGTTGATAGGGACGCTCTGAGACACAGTTGTAAGCCCCATTGGCCAGGGCTGCATGGACAAGTCTGACCGCTGTGGGCATCTGGTCTCCCATCAGCCTGGGTTGGGCCTGCCCAGCAGCAGTGTCACAGTCTCACACAGGGATCCCAGGGAGCAGCCAGGTGTGTGTGTGTGTGTGTGTGTGTGTGTGTGTGTGTGTGTGTTGCTACATCTGCGCTTTTGTTCATTTGTTCTGGCATTTGATACTCGGACACACAAGCCA
>PVJX010016890.1:0-39413 GCA_004027295.1 Dolichotis patagonum
GTAAGGGAGGGACGTGAGTGAAGGTCTGGGAATTGAGGCAAAGTTACCAAAGCCAAAGTACAAAAACACCAGACAGAGCTCAGAACTTTGTGGTATGTTTGCTTCTTTTCCCCCTAACATTTCTCTCTCCAATCCCTGAGAACAGAAAGGGGAATAGGTAAGGAACAGCCAGGGGTGTATTTTCCCTTTTTCATGGTGATCTTGCTGACGTTGATTTGACTGAATGTGACCCCTGTATGAATAGTGTACATTTTTGGTATATGGATATTTATCTCCCCAACATGTCATTTAGACTTTACTTTTCTCTTGTGGTTTTGAGGAAAACTAAAACAGGGCAATTTATTTTTCTGTTTAGCTAAAATGGGGTTCAGATCCTTTCTGTTGATCACTGATATCCTGTCTTTGGTAGTGCCGTGTCTCTTCCACATTCCAGGAACAGGAAATGAAGAAGCTGGCGCTCTGGTGGTCACGTGGGACTCAGGGCTGCAGTGCTTGGACCAGAGTATCAGTATTCCTAGTCCTCATTTAACCTGTTATAGTCTTTCTAGTTCTAGGGAGTCAAATTAAAAATAGTCACTGCAAATGGGTTGTTATTTGATCCAACAGTGTTTTAAAAATATTTCTAAAATTATGCCTGATTGGATAACATAATAGCTAGAAATTAAGTTGGCTTTCAAAAAAATCACACACACACAAAAAAAACCCAAGGGAAGATTCCAGATAGACTTCTATTTTCAAATTGTCTTGGCCTTGTTTCCTGGCATGCCAAGTGGACACATATGATAAGACACTAAGAATAAAGTATAGGAATATACTTTATTCTTATTGATAAGAATAATAGTGTTGAAAATAATCTGTAAGTCATGTTAGACATCTTAGTACAACAGTTTTTTAGATGGAAAATTCCTCACTTTTCTCTCATTATACCAACTAAGACATTAGGATAAAAATCTACATGGCTATGCTTCTTTTAAGCATTCACATGCCACATGTTGGTGTGTGAAGATACTTAGGTGTGTGTATACTGCACACATGTTTAAGGTAAGTTTTATGCTGTTCTAGAAAATGTGAGTGAAAAAAAAGTTAGGAGGCAATGGCTGGAGGATAGAAGCAGATTTCAATGCGAGGTAGTTCAATCAAGATGCTAAATGAAGCCATGCATGGCTGTGCAGGAGATAAAATGATTGGAGGATGAAGATTGCTTTGCTATCATTTTACTCTGTCAGTTAGAATTTTTCTATTTAGCTAAATTAATAATAGTGTTCAACTATGGGAGAGAGACAGAGAGAGAGACAGAGAGAGAGAGAGAGAGAGAGCTTTGCTATTTGGAAAAGAGAGGAATTATATTTGGATCTACACTTCAGGGTAGGGGAATAAAAATAAATATGTACTGTCACATACAACCTGACATCAAGAGAATTTTTGGCGATCGTGATTGAGTAATCCAATTTTAGGTAACACTACTATAGATGACTGAAAGAGTTGGCCTACATTATCTGAATCAAATTACCTTTAGTAGGAGTCAATAATTTATGTTTTCTAATCTAAAAATATAGATTATATATAATAAAAATCTGAAGAAATTTGTATTCTTTGAGAATTCTGACAAGTATTCTACTATATTTGTTCAAAAGAAATATCTTGACAAACTCACTTGTGGTCGAGTTGAACATTCTGTTAGCCTCAAACCAACAAAATTATTTCATAAAAAGGGTGAAAATAGGCCCAGCTACTCCAAAAGGAAATTTTGAAAAAGGTAGAAATGTGGCAAGAGAAAGGTGAAGCCCCATATACAGTAAGAAAATACACTGCCCTCAAAATTATAGTCGAGCTAATAAACACACTGAGATGTACGCAAGGATTTGGTGGTATGCAGCATGAGAGCTAAAAGAATTGGAGTTTAAATTAATGCAAGTGAAACTGAGCCAACTCACTTTGGAGTGAGAACGTAAAGAATGAGTAAAGAAGAAACTGTGCAGAATTTGAGAAATTTCAGTAGCTGTGCAGAGGGAAATAGTCTGAATTAGTATTGGTTGTGACCCTGGGTATTTAGTCCAAACTTAATCTTATTTTCATTTGGTTCTTAACTGAAGATGATTTATAGTAAATTTGAAATTGTGTGAGCTATTTTATTTCATATATACACATACACACACACACACACACACAAGTTTTTTATTTATATATGGTGGAGGTCTGCCTAAAATATCTCTGCATTTTTGTGACACTATAACTTTAAATCTATAAATTAAGTGAAAGACTTGATTTTCATTTACTATACTATTTCATGAAAATGAATGACTCATATTGTACTTCTCAAGGATTTCATTATTTAGTTGTTTTTTAGGTTTATTTTGCAATTACATTGCACAGTATATTAAACAACCATGCACTTACGCACTTATCTGATTATTTCCTTTGGAAAAGTTCTGGGAGATATTCTGCCATGGTTTGGAGGTTAATGTTCCCTAAGTCCTATATACTAAATGCTCTCTCTCAAGCCTGTGGTACTACTGAGAGATGGTAGACTCTTTAGAAAGTCAGGACTAGAGAAAGGATGGTAAGTCCTCGGGGTGCAGGGGAGCTCAGTCCTTCCTCTTGTGCCTCCTGGCTCCTGTGAATGGAGCGATCTTCCATGTCCCACAGTGCCCTCCTACTTTGATTTGCTGTGCCATAGCAACACCAAGGCCACAGGGACAAGAGACCCTCTGAAACTGTGAGCCAAATTAAACTTTTGCTCTTTTTCAGTTGCTTATCTCAGAAATTTGTCACAGTGACAGAATGCTAACATACATAAAAACACATAACATTTTTAAAGTTCTTGATAATTATAGACAAGTCACTTTCCAGAAATTTACTATATTGTTCTGTCACAAAAAGCTGGAAAATATCATTTAAACTCCAGCATTCAGTGGAAAGAAACAGAATTAATTCTGATATTTACTAATATTTGGTAGCAGAAATTGTTTTTTAAACTTGAATATTAAGGAACTCAAGCAATATGGGTTTGTTAGCTTTTTGGAGAGTCTCAATGGTATTCTAGCTGATTTATATGAGCTTTGAATAAGAATATTATTTGTATAAAATATCAATGGGTAGTGAATATTATTGAAAAGTTTCAGATATGTTACTCAGGATATAGGAACATAACTATTTCTGAAAAGATTTCTGTGAGACCTAAATGAATTAATTTATTTACAGCCCTTGTAAGAATTCCTTGCATTTACAAACTGCTGCATGGGTTAGTTTTTCAATATTGTTAGTACTTCACTCACAAATCCATCAACTGTGGAAAATAATTCAAGGAGTTTTAAAGAGAGCTTAATAACTGTAGGGAAAAGCAGCAACGGAAATTTTACTGGTGTATCATTTATTCCAATAGCATAAAATAGATTCTAAGAAACAACTTCAATTACAATGGTTTTGTCCCCTTGTGGTGCAAGTTTTCACAGAAGGCACCTTCAGTGCCACTGGACTTCTGGGATTGAATATAACTGTCAAAGATCCAATCGTTTATTAAAAAATGGAAGAAGACACAACTAACCTAGAGAGGCAATTAACCCTTGAGTATCAAAGAAGCTAAAAAAAGTACCACATCTCTTTATTATGAATTTTATTTGTGGTTGAAATAGAGTTAAACACAAAATCCATCTAGTAGACTCTCCAATAATATGAAAGAAGAAACCCTTATATGAAAATATTTTGGAAAAAAGAAAACAAGAATGATTTCCCTAGCCATTGTTTTATAATGTCAAGCATGATATGTATGTGATATATATCTAGATGTATCTTTATCTTAGTGATATTGCAATTTTGACTAGAATTATACCTTAAACTCTAATTGTATTTGTCTTAGCTACTTTTTACTGGTCGCTGAGACAAAATACCTGATGCCCAAAGTTGGGAAAGGAAAGGTTTATTTCTTACAGTTTTTGGAGGTTTCAGTCCATACTCAGTTGGCTCCAAGGCAGGGTGGCATGGCGGGGCCGCAGTTCATGGCGGCTGCAAACAGCAAGCGGAAACCGGCAAGAGAGAGACACACCTTGCAGCTGGCTGGCTCCACCCCTATACTGGTGTAGCACTGACACAACCAACCCAAGCGCTAGAGAATGAACCAATCACAAATGCACCATGCAAACACATGAGGCCTGGGGGCCACCGACATAAACCATGACACTATAAATACAGTTAAAGCACTACCTCATCAATGATTCCTATTTGAAACATAGACCTTTCAAAAATGTAAGTTATGTGATCAAGCATGGCACAGATACAGAGAAGATAACTGAGTATCAGAAAAAAATTTCAAAAATTATATGAAGTATAATATTTTTCTTTTCCCTAGGGAACTATAAATTGAGAGTTTCATACTTTCCTTGTGATTGCTTAATTTATTTTAATTCTCATTGCACACATTACAAATTATTTAAGAAATTCATTTTCTTTTTTACTTTCCCCAGTGTGTCAACATTTATTTACACACTTCTTACATAAAAGGGATATTTTAGATGACAAGTTTTTATTTGAATGTAGCATGTAATACCAACAAACAAGCAAAATGCTAATTTGCAACGAGTGTGATATGCTGTATTTTTGCTTTTTCTCTTCAGGATGTATTGTGAGATTAGTAGAGAGCTTACGTTTTTTGAGCCCTGGGAAACCTAAGTAGGATTTTATTCTTCCTTCAAATATAGGAGTTTAACTACATGCACATAACAATGTGCAGTCCATCTTTATGCAAATAGTTTTAAAAGGCAATGTGCCCGAAGGGTTGTTTTATGGCATTATTCGGTTTTATATCTTTGCAATCAACACTACGCAGCTAACATGGCCATGTAAATTCATGAGAGATTTTTCTATTGAAAACCAAACAAGGTCACCTGCTTTTGCAGATCAGACTGAGATACAACTGACATTGATTCTACAACAATGATAAAAACAATGTGCACACCCTCTTCTAACAAAAACCTTGATTCTCTGAAAATCTCTTTCTCTCTCCCTTCCTCCCCTTTCTCCTTCCTTGTTTCCCTCTGCAAATTTGTATTTCTTATCTTATTCTAAGGAAAGAAGTTTGGCCAAGCTATGCCAATACCTATTTATACTTATTTCCTTTTACAGAAGTTTCTCTAAAACATCAAAATGTTTTAAAACTCGCTTTGTCTGCAATGGCCATAATTAGCTTGCTCAAGCCCCATATTTATTCACGGATGTAAGTAGGCATCTTATATCTTTTTATGTGCCTCTAGAATGCATTATATGTCATGTACTTTAGAATAGACTTGTAACATTTTAAAGACTAACTGGCCAATATAACAAAGTTTTCTTTTTTATGTTTTAGCTGGTGTGACTTCAGTTTGCCTCTTGTTTCCTTTGTTATAGTGAGATTTTTTTTTAAAAAAAGCTTTACAAAATTTAGCTCTGATTTATTTAAACATATGCATTGTTTTGTATCAGTGCAATATGTTAGTGTTAACCCACCCTTTACAGATCTGTACCTCTGCTCTGCTGAGCACTATTTAATAGAAAGCACAAACTAGCTGATTCATAGTTTAATTCATGGCTTTCTCCTTCCTAAGCCAAGAATTTCTATGTGCTGGAACATTCTTGCTGTTATTTCACATTGTAACAATTCCAGTAGAACCTGATTCATCACTTTATGGATTTTCCAGTTCATTCTCAACAACCTTACACCTAGGTACCATTACTTTTCCAAACTGAGGCAGATCACATGGAAACTGCTTGTAGAAGTACATGCACTTAGACTGTGCAGAGCTGAAATTCAAAGGCAAGGCAAGTCTGCACCTTTTTAGTCATGAGCTGGCACCTGAACTCAAGAGCATCTGTCTCTCTTCTGTTCCTAACAAAAGAAAATGGAACAATATATACAATTTTGAAAAGTAGGAGTTGAGCATTGATATTTATTTAAGTGTTTTTATCAATTCTGATTGATAAAGTTCTGAAGTTCTTTTAGCCCTGATCGGGGCCCCACAGGTGAGTGATCAATGTACTTGGTTTGCATTGGAAATCCTGGAATTTATCTCTAATCTCATATTTTAATAACTAAGAATGTAATTAGAAAAATTGAAGAGTAGGGCTAGGAATTTCACTTCTTTGAGACTTGACTAAGAGAATCAAAAATGTTCATTTATTTCTATCAAAATCACAGAAGAAATATGACTCATTTCATACAAAATTCAGATTAAGGTAAAAAGCATAATATAAAAGTGACAACGTGAAAAAATTTCCCTTTAACATTTTTCTGAAAATCTTAAAAAATTATTGAAAAATTGATTTAAACTGCTGGGTAGTCAGCACCAAGGATTAACTATGTTTGTAGTTTCTCTGTCTCTGTCTGTTTCTCTGTCTCTGTCTCTGTCTGTCTGTTTTTCTCCTATCTGTCTCTCTCTATCGTATTAGGGGTTGAACCTGGACCTTCACACAGAACTATATCCCTACTCTTTTTTATATATTTTTTTTGTCAAGAAAGTTTCACTAAATTGTTAATTGCTCAAGCTTGCTTAGCTAAACAGGCTACAAAAATAACAGACACGATCAGCACGTCCAATTTAGAGTTTGTCATTTTTGAAAGAGTTTAGAAGTGAAATAGAAACCATTTTTAAAGTCAGAGTTTATTTCCTCACCTTTGTTTTCTGAGGATGCCATTGTTTTGAACTTGGTAGGTGTCGCATCAGACATTTGTAGATTTTATCAAAACATCTATGTATCCACATATAATGAGTTTTATTGATTTGTATTTTCATAAATTTGCATAAATGCTATCAATCTGTATGAAATAAATTAATCTTGCAGCTTAATGTTTCACTCTACTTTGTGTGTTTGAACTCTTTCAAGTCCATTCAATGTTTCTGTTTCAATGTACGACTATATCACAAGTACCCATTCTTCTACTGAGTAACACATCTAATGATTCCAAGTTTGGAAATTTTAATAAGCATCTGTACACATGGCTTCTAATGTGCCCACAGTAAATTTGTTTCCATGTTTACCCAGAATTGGAGGTATGGCATGTTCCAAGGCATAGTCCTTGGTTTGATAAGCACATCTCATGTCAACTAAACTTCCATGTTTACTCCCTTGTTCTCTGCTCTCATTTGCAAGCATCTTGGTTCCAAAACACATATAGATACTTTCAATGTTTAGGATCACAATACTGTTAGAATTTGGACATGGAAGTGCCCTTACATTGCAGGCTTGGTGCCCAAGGCAGCAAAGTTCAGATGTTAGACCTGGAGGAAACTGGATGATCGTGAAGACAGTAACCTCATTGGTGGATTAATTCACTGATGAGTCCAAAGCCTCTTTCACTGTCAAGAAGTAGGATCTCACTGGAGGAAGTAGATCACTGGCAGCAAGTCTTTGCAGGGTGTAGTTCTTCTTGGCCTACCCACCCTCTTCCCCAGTTTTCCTGATGTTCTGCATGACCTTAACCCCAGAAATAACTCAGTCAAGTAACTGTGCAGTGAAACTTTAAAACTGTCATCCAAAATAAATCTTTCTTCTATTGAGCTGATCTTCTCAGTTATTTTGTCACAGTAACAGAAAGCTAACAGAAGAATTTTGCTTTAGTGGAGCCTTGAAAGAACAATCTCCATGGGCCCTAATTAAAACAACACTTAAAATAGTCTTATCTGGCCACTGAAATTCATTTTCCACAACTATTTCATCATCACATCTTTAAAGACTATTAAACGGACAATCTGTGACTATCTAATAGGAAACAAATCTTCATGGGATGTTCATTTTGGTCATGTGTTTGATTGGCTTGAGAGATTTGGAAGGTTGGCTGTTGGGCATGTCTGAGTGATTCAGGGAGGGCAGGCACAACCTTCAGTCCTTCCTTGTGGACTCTTTCCCTTCTCTTACTTTCTGGCTGCCTTGGGTTGAGCAGTTTTCCTCCACTGTGCCCTTCCACAATGACTCTTCTGCTTTGGAGTCTGTCAGCCATGAACTGAAATCTGAAACTGCTAGGTAAAACGTACCTTTTCTCCTTTGAATTGTGTACGCCTGGAATTTGTAGTGTGTCCCGACAATGGAAGTACACTGACCAACACATTTTACATGTTTTAAAGCATCCTTGTTGATCTCAACTCTTACTTCCCTCCTTAATCTCATACTTTGTGTGCCTCTCTATGTTTTGCCTATAATGAAACATCTACAGTTCTCAATCTGTACCTTATACTTTGTTACCGTCATGCTTTATGAGTGCTGTGTCCTCTGTCCTCCCAGTAAAGGTGATCCTTCCTTCTTGGTGAGCAAATATTTAATATCTGTTGGATGAAACCCTTTGGAACTACTTATTCTTCCCCTTAATATTCTATCTCTCCTCTAATTACATATCAATTGGTTTTAACATAAGAATAGATGAAAAGCCTGAAAAATAAAAGCTTAATGTGTTCCCATTAGTCATTTTAATTGGATCTGAAGGACCCGAAGCAGGCAGCATAGCCATACAGAGCCATTCAGCAGTGAACAGGGATCTCTTGCAGTACTGCAAGACAGCTGCGGGAGTACTGCACGTGCCAGTGCTCTGTTGCAAAGCTGAAGTGGGCAGAGGTTGAGAGCAAAGCTATTCCTCCTCCCTTTTATCCTCCTTTGTATTTTGTTTGTCAGCATGCCTGCCTGGGCATATGTGTTAAGCCATAAACCTCCTGAAGTAGCTGCAATTTCAGAAGTTGGCAATTATCAATTCCGTCAACCAGGTCCTAGGTTGGAATCTAGCTTAGCAAGTACCATAACTCATTATGTTTCAGAGAATAGCCTTGCAAGAAAATAAAACCAGAATTTTAATTCCCAGCTACCTTTCTCCAAATTGAATCATGGGTAGATATATTCCTGTGGATGATTCATGAGGAAACAATAAACCCAGTACCTGACGATGTGACTGCACTTGTAAACAGATCTTTAAATGGTGCTTAAGTTAATGACCTCTTTGGGGTTGATGCTAATCCAATCTGACTGGTATCCTATCAGAGAAAACAATCTGGAAAGGACACTTGAGGATGTCTGTGATTAGGGAACGATCACATGCATACACAGCATAGAGGTGGCTGCCTGCAAGCCAAGGAGAGAGGTTTTTGATTTTGGGTTTTAAATACAAAATTGTAAGAAAAGACATGCTTGTTACGTAGCTCAGGCCCTCTGTGCACATTGTTATGGCCACTCCAGCTGGCCAATGGAGATATGTTGGCGTCTCATCTTGAACCCTGAGCTGTTTATGACAACTCTTCACTTCTGTCTCTCCCATTAGATGGTGAACCGCAGAGAAGCTTCCTGAGCATTCAGCATAAGATTGCACCTTTCCCTCTAGTGCCTCTGACTGTGCATGGTCCCCTCACAACCTGTAAGTCTTTCATGTAGTTCTTCAATATCTTGGAACCTACTAGCCCCAGCCTTACCCCTTTATGTACAACCAATGTCTCCATTAGAATGCAGCCTGCTAGAGGGCAGGCATTTGCTAGGCTTTGTACACTGCCTAGCAACCAGTATCTAAAACAATAACTGCCACAAAATGTCTATCTGAAAACATTATTTTTTGAAATGACCATTTTAAGGACTAGGACAATCTCTTGATACTGTGGTACAATATACAACTCCCACAATTTAAAGGAGGACTTTAAATTTTGGCTCACAGTTTTTAGAGGACTCAGTCCATAGTTAGCTGACTCTAAGGCTTAGAAGGTTCAGGAGAGGAAGCATGCTAAAAGGATGGTCGCCAGGAAAGAGAGAACTCTTCAGGTCACAATCCTAGCAGCCATGCTCTAACTTGGGGACTCCCCCTAACAGTATGTCAGCTTTTGAGCTCTCTAAATCCAATCATCTTCCAAAAACCCAGCTCGGAATGCATGAGGACTTTGAGGGATATTCTAAATCTTAGCCATAATGGTCATTGTATGTACAGAGCAAGTGCCCACATAGATACATACTGTGTAAGTTTTATGTCCATACTGGCAGAAGACACAAGTCTCCTTGTGTCAGAGATGATGGACTTCATTACTTAGGGCACAAGATTCATGTTTGCGTCGGTTCCCTGCTCCCACATATTGTAGAGGCAATATGGTCACCAGACGGATGCTGCAAACACGGTAGCTTTCTGTCACAGTTGAACAATTCAAAGGGTAAAAAATTTGCAGTCTTACAAAAGGAGCTCCTGGTAAATATATGCAGTTTTATTTTTATTATTAATCTGAAAAGCAAACAAAGCTACTCTTTGTCTCAAATACAGATACTGTATCTTCTGAGGCAATAGCCATACAAATATTTTTCTAAGATAGTGCAGGAGAAAAAGCTACTGTAAGTAATACAGAAAAATAAACATCCCATGAAGAATTTACTCAAAATATGGTGACATTTTGGTTATTCTTTTTATGCATTTTAATGATTTGGGAGATGGCTGTCCAGGACTCATAATTCTTGTGGTCCTTCTTTTCAAAATTCATCATGTGGTTTTTAAAAATTTATGTAATCATTTGTACAATATTTCCTGAACTTTGCCTTACATTTCAACTTGGTTTGTTAAATAACTCATGCAAAAATACATATTGAACATTTAAACCATATACATTGAACTAGCAACAAGGAATAAAAAAGTGAATAAAAGAGATAAAGTTCCCTTCTTCTGGGGGTGGTCAGGTAGCTAACAAATAAATAAACAAGCAGTAATATTATCTTAGAGGCGGTTAAGTACTATCAAGTAATGACAGGGAGGTATGTGACAAAGAATGATCTAGCAATTCACAACATTAGATGCGAGGTATCAGAATGCATCATTGAAGCTGAATTGGGAGCAGAGATGAGAAGAAAGTG
The DNA here is from genome assembly GCA_004027295.1 of Dolichotis patagonum. NCBI lineage: Eukaryota > Metazoa > Chordata > Mammalia > Rodentia > Caviidae > Dolichotis > Dolichotis patagonum. Next base: position 10,825 of record PVJX010016890.1, read on the forward strand.
GTGGTAATTAGATGTAAAGAACACTCAAAGAAGAGAAAATAGTGCAGATATACTAAGGTGGAAGAAGAGAGGTGCTTGATAAACAGGAAAGAAACAAGTGTATCTGGAATAATAGGAAGGGAAGTAAAATATTAGGAAACAAAGTCAGAGGCAGATAGAGCTAAAACCATGCAAAATTTTCATGTTAATGATAGTAAACCTGGACCGTATTCTAAATATTATGAGAATGATGTTTGTGAGTGTAAGGTTTCAGTTTGGGCTGGCTGAGTATAGGGTGGTAGCTGTGAAATAAATCAAAGTAGATGATTTGGGGAGTTTTGAAACTAGTTCTCTGTGTAACTAAGTTTAATTTTACACCCAAGAAGCTTGGGTTCACTTTTCACTCTGATACATGTTGATACTCAAATCTTTCTACTCATAAATCAGATTTTCATTGTTATTTTATATAATTTAATTGGTCAAGTCATGCCAATTTTATCACAATATAGGAAGAAGTCAGGACAAAAGGAATAGTTTTCCATAGAAAAGTCTATTGCTGGATGCATAAAAGCAATTATCAAATAATGATTCACAAACTCTAACAATTAGTGCAAGGATTGGACACACAATAGCACAATTATTCTGCTTAGTAGCACTAATTTGATATCGGAACAGATAGAATGGCTATGATGTACATTTAGGGCAATTCAGAGATTCTTAAGATATTTGTGTTATCAAAATCATGAAATTTTAAATATTTCTCAAATTCTTTTGTTGATGATTCTTTAGTTAATTCTCAACTGAAGAAATAGGAATTGTTTTGTAAGATTGTTGCAATATGCTAAGGCTATCCTGGGAGAATAAAATGGATAGAAATTAGAAATAAAGTTTCTGTACAAAAATATTTTTGTTCTAAACCTGAAAGTGACAGAGAAACCTCAGAATATCATTAGATATGACTTTAAATATTTTATTCTTCAATGTCTTTAACATTCTGTTACATTTTTATTTTATCTTGGCTTAAAAATACATAGCTACATTTATAGAATTAACAAGCTAAAAACTTTAACGCAAAAAGCCATTCGTTTTATTGTCTAACTTTGTTTATCCCTAAAAAGCGATGACTTTTACCAGAAGTAAGATAATTACATTAAATTAAGGATTAATGTAATAAATCAATATGATACTAAGTTGCAGATATATGTAGGATGAGAATTTGATGTCACCATGACATGCCATCTTACAGATCTTATCAGTCAACACACCGATAGCTTAGAATTTAAGTGTACTATTTAAATGTAGACTCACACTCTCCAACTTGTTTTCGTGTTGGCATAATACTTTGGAATGCGGATGGCACCCCTGCTACCCCATTAGCAGACATTTATCCATGCTGCGCCTTCATCTTGAAAAGCTTGCTGTTGACGTACATGCTGAAAAAGCAAGAGACTTTTTGATGAAGTAGGCTAATTTTATGAAGATCATATTCTGTTATTTTAAAGATAAAAAAATTTATTTGTCGTCAGCTTGAGCCTTCTCTGCTCAGCGTGTGTGAGATGATGATGCTATTTACCAAAAAGTACTTTAGTTCTTCTTTAGCTAATATGATTTTTCATGTAAAATATTAGAAGAAAATTCATTTGTGTACTTCCACAATGGATTGATGACATAGAACCAAGCAAGAACTCTTGCTCTTGTGATCCGGCCCACGGATGTGTCCGTGGGTATCACCTGGAGAGGGCACGGGGATGGGGGACAGGGCAAGAGGAAAGAGAGACGGAGACAAGTTGAGAAGTTCCAATCAACTCTCGTTTATTGAGGAAGTGAACATGGTTTATATAGGGTGAGGGCAGGAAATTGTCATCATCAGGCAGAGATATTGTGGAGAGACCGGATAGGTTGCAGTCATGTCCGGCCAGGCAGAGAGGATCATGGGTAATGTAGGCAGATGCACCAAATGCCCACAGGAGGGCGGGATGGGGTGGCAGCAGTGAGGCTATCATGCCACTCCCTACACTCTTGGAGTGTTAGAGACATGTATTTTATGTACTTGAGGATTTTTCTCTATGTTCATTTGTGTTGTTCTGTTTGCTTTGGTTTTAAGGAAATAGGTGTTATTTTTTGTGTTTTTTCTTTTTTTTTTCTTTTTTCTTTTGAAAGTAGTAAAATACAACAGAACAAGACAGAATGAGGCCAATCGAGACAATGCAGTGAAATTGATACAGAACTTCACAGCAGGTTACCCAGAATAACAGGAATAGGTATCATAGTATATCTTGTTATCTTCACAAGAGTTGTCCACTCGATAAGGTATAGCAAAATCAAACCAAATAGAGAACATCATAAAACCTATCAAAACAGAGTATTGAATAGAGCAATACAATTAATCAAAAGAAAGCAAAACAGTGATAACAATATTTATCTTCAAAGAGACTGTAGAAGGAAATCCCCCATATTTGCTATATTGCATATGGTCGTCCTTGCAAGTGTTTCTTAATTTAATAAAAAAAAACTTCTAAATATAATTAATTAATTGATTTGGAAGAATGCTACAGTGATTTGCTTTTATATACATTAAAAAGTTTGAGAGACTTGTTAAACTGATTACCCATTCCATATTTTGTGAAGGCAAAGACTGATTCTTAGTACACTAGAATTAGCTTCATTTTATGGTCTTTTGTTCAATAGTGTCTCCTGCAGTATCTCCGTATCTGTTGGATATTCTGTTGTGTGCCCTTTTTTTCTCTTTTCCATTGTTCAAGCTGCTGCTATTGTATCTTCAACATTTTTCTTCGGGATTCAGTCTGCAGCCCATTATTCAAAGTGGTGTATGGCGTACGCTCCATCGCTCTCCATGTGTATTCAGCACCGCTGGCATGGATTGGATTAAGAGTTGTATTTTGTTTGTAATAAATCTTTGTAGGTTGATTCAGTAATTCTGGCTCTCTGTGAAGTGAGAAGTCTGATTCATCAGTGACATTACTGAACCTGTTTATAAAGACGTATTATTTCAATGTGTTCCAAGCAACACAGTGTGAATACTACAGAAACTGTCTTTTCAATATTTTAACCTTGTCCTTTTTATTGACCTTCTGTGTTCAATTTTTTTTTTTTTAGTATCCTAATCTTGTCACCTCCTACATAATTTTTATGGTCAAAGAATATCATCTCTTTCTTTCCAGATTTTCTACTACTGAATCATTGTTTGTTTTGACCTCAACAACTTCCTACAAATTCCATTTTATTCCTTGTTAAATGTAAAATGAACTTTATTTTGCACTACATTGAATAGAGCTGCTTTTCCTTGGCTTCGTCTATGAAACTCCAACTTGCTAATCATTTCATATATCTCTCTGAAAAACAATTTTTGGGAACATATGGCCGCAACTGCCTGGGATCATCACCCCAAACCACTACACAACCAGCAACAATCTTTGGCACTTATGCTAGTTCCTTGTTATGAGATCCCTGGGAACAGGTCGATTGAATTAGGACAATTCCTTTCTTACTCTTTTTCCACCCTGGTATTTTCTAAAATCAAACATAGCTACAATGTCCAGGTAACAGTTGCAATTTTAACACCACCATGACCATTCTCATTAGGACAGCTCTCCACATAAATCCTTGATAAGAACATAGGGATTGTTACTGCTGTTTTCCTAATCAGAGACAATGACTGCAGCAAATAAATGCTCACGGGGAATTGCTCCCTAGGTGACATCTGACTTTCTTTAGTACACCTTGATTTGCTTCCAGTGAAATAAGTTACTTGCCACATGACTTGAGATGTAGCAGAATACTTTCAGATATATCTCCAATCATCTCATTATATCAGATCTTACTTTTCAATTGCACTGTCTATATTTAGTGTCATAGTATGTAAATTGTCCTTACAATAAACATTTGTTGACTTTGTCTTAATATTACCCACTAATAGGAAAGAAATATCCTACAATGTTGTTGAAACACGTCTCTTGGGATAATTTCCTTTATATTGATATGAAATTCATTGCATTTCTTCCTTTTTCATGTAGTACATTTTAATCCTGTCTAGGAGGTTCTTATTTCAATTCAAAATTTTCCACTTTGGGGAAGAAATTCATGTGATGTTTCTTTTAGAGAGAAGAAATATGATTGTGATCAAATTTACCAGCTACATGGAAAGAACATGGAGCTACATGTTATTCTTGCAATTCACTAAGATTTTGCCAGCATAATTGGTAAGTTAACCAATGAATACCACCACCTTTTTAGTTGTTTGGTGACTTCTTTTGGCATAGCCTCCATCCCAATATGCTTTTATAAATCTCAATATTTTAATTCATACTGCATCAATATATGTTGAGCAATAACTCTATTGGCTCAGCATGAAAAATTTCTGTTTTCTACTTGGAGTTTAGTGAGAATAAAAACATTCTTGCAACATTTATCATCAGTTTGGCAATATTCTATCTCTTTCAAATTGTTCTGTCTTCTAGAAGACAGTCGTTGAGTTTCTTATGACATTCAATGGGTTAATGTTGGCTTGGGTTGCAAGGAAGGGGAAACGTCTGACTCCAGGAAGTACAGATGTCTTGAAGATGGGATGTTTTGCCAGACTGAGCATAGGTAGACCTGACAGGACAAATGAGGAAGCTTGTAGTAGACAATCAGGACAAAAGTTAATTTTTCATCCAATCTGTCACCACGCCCTGCTTGCCTGCTTTGCTACGTAGAACAAATATCTGCACTCAAACACTGTGCTTATCTTGTTCCTCAATACATCTGGGGATTTGAGTTTGTTTAGTATTTCACCCCACTCAGGTGAAGCCTCTGGCCCCCGAAAAAGATATTGTGTCTCTCATGTCTTCATTCATCTCTGTAACAGGGTCTGCTGGTCCAAACCCAGCAAACTGTGGTAACAGACATCTAGTGTTCTTGTCTCAACAAAATTCATTTTTTTTCATTTGTTAAAAGCAACCATTCCAGATATTATATTGCTCTGGAAAGACAGGAAATAACAGAATTCAGAATTGTCTTTAGAACTGTATAATTAGACTATGCAATTTCCTAGGAAACAATGATTGACCCAAGAAGTGGGCATGTGAGTTCCTCTATGGTGCTTACATATGGGATAGAAAAAAAAAAAACTTAATTTTTTCTTTGATTGCATGAAATTATGAAGTACAGTATACTTCGTGACACTTTCATTGCTCTCAACAATGAGTAAAATCAAGGCAGGATGAGATACAACTGACAAAAAAGGAGAGTAGAAAATAGATGGAAGATGGATGTATTGTAACAATGTAGCATGGGTATTGAACCTCAGTTGTAATAATAGGGAAGATCTTTAAGTCTTTTGATCTCCCCCACTGTCTTTTCCAATTTATGGAATCTTTTCCTCCTTTTTATTATTTTCAGGAAATTAGTCTTAATTATTGTTGTATAAAATATAAAGTATAGATTAATACAACACAAATAATAAATATTTTAAAGCAAATTATTAGAATGATTACTAATTAATATTTCATATTTACTGTGACTCATAGGGCATTCCAATTGCTTTATTCATGGTAATTTCTTCATCTGCACAATAATCCCACAAAAATCTTCATAAACAATTACATTAAATTAGTTGCTTGATATCAGAGGTAGAGACACTATCTGTCTCTAAAATTTGAACTCACGATGGATTTCAAAACTTGCTTTCGTGCTGAACAGGAGAGGTAAGATTGGTGGCAATCTGAAGATGTCAGTTTGTAGAATGGAAGGAAGAGTTGACATTGTAATTGATTATTTGATGCACTCTGCAATTTTATTTATTTACTTACTTTATTTTTTATCATATAATTTTAATACAGTTGAATTTTAACTATAACCTGTAGAATGACAGCTGATTTGGGAGTTGAAGTACAATGAATGAGGCCCACAAACTAGAAACCTCTTTTTTATATTATGTGATTTACTCAGCAGTAGTAACAAGGAGTGAGAGGAAGGGACAGGATGTAAATAGCTTTGCATATCTGAGGTTTGTACTCTTCATAATGCTTGGCTAGCCAGAGGCATTCTGAAAACGTTCAGAGCAGCATAGTAGTTTATGGGTGTCTTTCCACAAACAATCTATTTTAGAAGAGGAAGATACACTTCTATTTCTGCATGCAGTGATGCTCATGGCAAATTTGATGTATGCGATTTCTAATTCTGTTTAATCTTTCTAATTGATATGAATATAAAACACAAAGCAAATAAATGACATAAATATTTGGGAACCGTGGAAATGTGGTGACACTTTACTTTGGGCTTGAGGTATAATGGAACTGGTTACACAAAGGAATAGGAAAACAGATATGGAAGACAAATTAGAACAATATGAAAAAAGTCAGGTAAGAAAGTGAAATGAGTCATGCCCTGCCAGTAGATTTTAGAAAGCGTGAAGTGGGGTGAGTGTGAGGAAGCTGAGACTGTGGCCTGGGGCCGGGCTGTGGAAGACCTGCCTGGGGTAAAAACCAAAAGGCAAAAGTGGTTTTCCTTATTGCTCTGATTTTATGCATATGTCTATCAAGTCACCCTAATATTGGCTGGTAAATATGGAGTACATAAAGAAATCACAGGTGGACCAGAATATATTGGCCATTGTCATTCACCATGTAAATACATTTTAAACATGAAAAGTTAAAAATAAAATGTCTTAGACATTACTTTATTGTGCATGATTTTTCCATATACTGCATTGTGTAATTTTCATTGGAACCATGTAACATGCTTGAATAGGCACATGGCAACTTGGCAATAAATATTTGTGGAGTGAATGGATTTTATGCGTCTTCTTCTTCTGAACCAAAAAATGTATCTGGAATCATTAATGCCCATGCCATCATAACTGTTTACTATAAATATTTAAATTTATTTTCTTTTATCTCATTCTATACCCAGAGTTGATTGCTTTTCAGCTCATAAGTGAAAGGTCACCACTTATAAGTAGAGGAAAATGAAATTGGTGACTCATAAACACATTTATTTAAATGGAAGCAGGGCAGCAAAATCTAATTCCATATATAGTATTGTGAATTATTCATGTTTCTTATAGAAGTGGGCCACAAGCATTTGATGACATTTTGTGAATTCTCACATTTTTATTGTGCAGAGCCTTACTTACTGTGAGCAGGTTTACAGAAACTTTTCAGGTGTCCTAAAAGCCATAAATACTAAGACATTAACCCCTCCGTACACAGTGTTTTAATTACAATTGCATTTTCAAGAATTCTAATTAGTTGACACATTTTTGTATTACTCAGAAAATCAAATAGCTGAATTATTTTTGGTTATTGGCTTAGCAGAGACAATGATTATGAAAAATAAAATGCTATGAGAAAAACAAACCAACTTGTTTCTATGAATAATTTATATTCAGACGGAGCCAGAAATGTTAGCAGTGTGAAAACTGTGTCAAAGTCTATAATCCTGAAAGATTCTTAATGATATAATTGACATTATTCTCATATCTGGAGATAGTATATATATATATATATTACTTAAATGGAAAGGGAAATAAAGTTATTAAAGGAAATTAAAATCCATGTAGCTTAACCACTCAATAGGAAGTCTTTGTTTACATAGCTCTGATTTAAATACCCAATCTTCTGATTCTGTAATCATAACATTTTTTGATTGACCTTCATTCTTTGCATACCAGTTTTAGTACTTGTGAGAGAATGAAATAAGAATGAAGTGAAACGTTCACTAATAATAAATAAAACTAAGAAGAAATCAGTTTTTGGACTTAAAATGTCCACTTCCTAAAATAATCTATGCAATAATAATGTCCAAAATATCATGTCAATGAGTTTAATCACTTGGGCAATTTAAGATTAATTAGGAAGTTTAAAATTCAATGGATCTTCTTTCAGTAAGTCTGACTTTTTCAATTATAGCCTGAATTAGTAAACAATAACACTTTTCTGTTTCCTGATGATGTTAAATATATTTATTTCATGTGAGAGCATTATTTTGTTCTTTGTATTTTGAAAAAGTGTAATTTAAGAAAAGAGCTCAGAAATTAGAAATTTTCATTTATCAAATCATGTTTCTTTCACAGACCCACATTTTCTGGATATCGTAATTTTTAATCCATAAAAAAAGACCATAATCGCCATACTCATGGGGTGGCTATGAATTAATAGATGTCAAAACATTTTAAAACATTTTAATAAGTTATGCAAATTCAAGGTGTTAAGAGATTGCTGCATAAAAATGAAAGATAGGCCTACCAAACCACAGAAATGATATAGTTTAATGGAAGTTTTATGGAAATGATTTCTAGGTACTTAACAGGCAAAGGCATAATCTTACTGACCCATTAATACTTTTCTTCATGCCATCCTAAAATAAACTTAATAAAGCTTATGTGATTTTAAAAAAGTAAACCTGGCCTTGCCTTACCTTCTTTTCTTGAACTTTAACATTGTCACACTATATGGTTTAAAAGAGCATAATCAATTGACATTATTTTTAAATATCCAGGAGGTAGAATGTATTTTCTAAGTGGTGATATCTGCAGCCCTCATCACAATAGTTTATTTTGTAAAGATAAAAATAACTGCATGAATCTTATGCTAATAGAAAAAAGAGTTGGCTATATTCAAACACCAATTCTAGTGAACAAAACTTTATGTTATTAAAAATAAAAAGAAAAGAATGGAAAATGGAGAAAAGCCTTAGTTGGGAACTATTTTCAATTTTTACAGCAACAAACAAAGGTAATATTTTTACATCATGTTATCTTTTTCCATGAATGCCTAAACTGGTGAAGTGATCCTAATGTAGTTCGACATATAGATATAAATTTGCTGATGAGTTTTCTCACAACCTTAGTTAAAAATCTCAAACGTCATTATTTGTAGATACCTTTTCAAATGTATAGAATGTCTCTATGAAGTTGATTCTATTGGTATCCCACACAGCAGTCTAACTAGATTTATTTCTGTAACAGTTACTGTTACGGTACTCATCTGCATGAAATCAAATGCTTCTTTGATTAATTCAGCTGCCCCTTGCCTTTTTATGCATCTATCCACATGTTCTTACAGATAAATGACTCTTTTACCCTCCATTCTCTGAAGGTTTATGGACCCTATGAACCTTTGCAGTGAATCACATATATTTTGAGAACTTGAAAAAATTCTAACTTATCCCATAATCAATACACACATCTATATCATTCTATGTGCAATTGTACAAGGTTCACTGGTAAACTTGTAAAGCATGTTTATAGATATGGTAGGGAATGTGCAGGAAAACCCTTCTTTAAAGGACCAGATGACATTTTTGGCTCTGTGAGCCATATGGTCTCAGCTGTACTATTTTCAACTTACCTGCTGTATCAAAGAAAGAAGCCAAAGGCAATAAATAAACAAAAAGCCATGCTTGCGTTCCAATAAATCTTTATTTATAAAAGTAAACAATGCGCCTGTCTTAGTTACTTTCTTGCTGTTGGGACAAAAGAACCAACATCCAGAGTTAAAGCACGAAAGGTGTATTTTGTCTGATAGTTTGCAGACATTTCAGTCTGTAGTGGGCCGGTTTAAGGGAGGGTGGCATGGAAGCAAGACATCGCAGAGGAGAAACATTCCATGGCATGGCCGGAAGCAGCAAGCAGCCAGCAAATCAATCCTCCCTTTCCTTCTTTTTTCCATACAGGCTTCAAAACTTTTGGGTGGCTCCACCCACACCTGGAGTGCATCTTCCCATTTTCTGAACTGTGCTAAATTTGTTGGTGGTCTAATTTGGTACCATACACTTGTGAAGCCCCACCTACGAGCACATGAGACCCTGCAGAATGGGGGTATCTAGATACGAGCAAATATAATGTCATATTTGGATGTGGCTCATAGTTTGCAGACCTTGTGTTAAGGGCCCTTGACTCTAAGGTAAAGATTCTTAGAATAGGGTGTACTTGTAACTGGTAGGATTTCAACCATCTGGTAGTTGGAAGTTAGCACATTCAGAAATTGTGTAGCTTGTTTTTCAGCTCCTGAGACTGTGGAACACCCCCTAAGATCTCATTCCCTCATTTTTATTTTTTGGCCTATAAGTGTGTTCACTCAGATCAAGAACTGCTTTTTGTGACTCCTTCCCCAAACTCATGTATCAAAAGCTTCACCTCTAATGTGATAGTTTGAAGACAGGACAATTTGGGGCGATATAGTTACATGAGGTCATGAATGTAGGTTTCTTATACTATTACAAGAGATACCTCTTATAAGAGGAGACATACAGAATTTGCAGTTCCCTGGAACACACACACACACACACACACACACAATTTTACCATGTGGATAAAAGGTGGCAATCTCCAAATCAGAAAGAGGAACCCCTGGTGCTTTGGGTACCTTAATCCCAGATCTCTAGCCTACAGAAGAGGGAGAAAATAAATTTTTTGTATTTAAGCCACCAAATTTATTATTTTTCTATGGTGTCCCTTGTCAACTAAATAAACTTCCTGTCTTTTTTTCTCCTGTGTATAGTCTTGGACCTAGAGGACAAGGGTCACACCTTTAGGATGGCAGATCAATGAACAGGAAGAGAACATAGGTTTCTTGATGATTTTTGAGATTAGACATTTTGCTAATCTTGGCTAAAATAAAAAGCTATGAATTTTAATTGAAATAAATAAAGATCTGTGTTATTAAATTATCAATGATTTCCCCTATTTGGGATTTTTTGTGATGTAAATGTCTATTTGGGTGCCTACTGAGGGATTAGTTGTCAGTATTCAGTTGTTGGGACTCAACATTGTGAATACCTTTAGTGTCTCAGCTATCTCACGGTGGTGAGCGCCCAGATGAATCAGAGTAAACTTTTTAATGAATTCTGACAATGCCTGATTCGATTAGAATTACACAACCCTCATATCTAAGAATATAACCGATATTCTCCTCATCCCTTATGTTACCATTTTTTCCTGGCTTTTTGCAATCACTTGTGCCTCCCTTTCTTTTATATGTGGTTTTCAGACAGCACCAAAAAGGAAAAGGATGTCTTTCATTTTTATGTAAACACTAGATAGACCACTAAACCACTCTATCATGTAAAAAGTGCCTCCCATACTTGTGAGTGAGGATCAATTTATTCACAATCTTTTTTTGGTGCATCTCATTTATTAAAACTAGACAGCACGTATTTTTCACCAAACATCCAAAAGAAAACATAACTTTGAAGTTCTGGGGACTGTTTGCTATTTTTCACGAACTCAGTCTTTCAAATGGGGCAGAGTGGTTGAATCTTGTGGTATCTGTTAAGCCACTGGATAAAAATCTAAAATTGATAACAGTTAGCATAATAACGCCCAAATATTATATCCACTCTCATGTCAGTGGCTGCCATTAATTCCTAGTGCAAGTAGGCTGCTCTTCTAGTTTAGGTTTTATCAGTTAACTGGTTCTGTATTTGATTCAAAGTGTCAGAGGCAAGTTAAAAGAGTACCCTTGTGTAGTTTCTCCTTCAAGCACTCCAAATGTCCATTGCCTAAAGAGAAAATAGGAAGAGAAATTTCAGTTACAAGGGCACAATTTGCACATCATTGGTGACATGAGCTTTGTAATCGGAAGCAATTAAGCGCACAAACCCTAGATGTGAAACATGGATATCTAGTGAATATTCTAGACACTGATTGCACAGGGTTTGGTTTTGTTTGCAGTCCACTTTTCCTTTAGTCCTACTGAAAGATCAGAGGATAGAGACAAGTTCATTGTTGCCTGGGAGACTGTCAGCCACACGTCTGCAGCACATCTCCCATCCCCTGGGAACTTCCTCCTCTCCTCTTGTAAGGTTTGTATTTCCTCACTATCAGTATTGCAGCAAACAGATCTAAATGAGGGCTAGGTGTGAATAAAAAGGATTACTCTGTGATGTTCATGAGAGTCCCTTTTCTTTAACCAACAGTAATTAACTTCAAGCGTGTGTTTCACCCACAGTGCCCATTCCCGTAGAAGCGCTCAGCCACCAGCCTGCAGGAGTGGCCAGCAGCGGAGAGCTGAACCACAATCCAGCATTCCATGTTTACTTCCTAAAGAGTCACGCGCCACCAAGTACCAAGAATTCTTACAGGTAATTCCTGTAATAACAGGTTTTATTTTTACCACCATGTCAACTCACTTATTAAAAAGTCATGAAGTAAACGTGGAGATACTGAGAAGTATGTCAAAGGAACTATCCTGGTTTAGGATTAACAAAATTCCAACTAAAAATCCTTCCGTTTAGTTCACTACTCACCCAGGAAGTAAGCAATAAAATAATTCATATGTGGTCAAGCTTACATCTTCCCACATCTTTCCTGTGCCTCCCCATGAAACGTTGCAAATTCTCAGGTCTCAGTGTTCTGAAAAGTGAGGGAAAAGAAAGCAATGACAGAAGCCCAAGGATCTTGGTTTTATTTTCCTGCAGTGCATACCTTCTCTGATGTCCACCTTGTTAAAATAGTGACTATTCCTAGTGATACTACAGTGCATACATCTTTCACTTTTTACCCATGCATGAGAACCATTTGGCAAGATACCCATTTGACAAACTTGGCCAGAGACTACCTGAAATAAGCCGGCAATCATCTGCATATTACCACCTATATATTTTCTCTGAAGGGACATGTGATCCTTTTTATCATATTTTCAAAGTAGTCTATGATATCAAATTAGAGCAAACAGTTAGCTCCATGATTATACAAGATACCATTCAAGTTATCAAACAAGTGACTAGGAACTACAATATTTAATACAAAACAGTTGAGATAAGATACCAAATTATCAATATTTGGAACACATTCTAACTGATAAAGTCATACTCTTACTGATAATGTCGTAAATTGACCATATTAGTGTATTCCAGAGAAAATCAGACTTTTTCCCTCCTCTTTATTCATAGATTCAATTCAAATTTAAACAGTTTTTCTGAGAAAATTCCTATATGTTGGACACTAAGTAAAGTTACAAATAATATGTAAAAAATGGATAAAAACTGCCTTTCCTTTTTTGAGTGTAATTTTAATATAATTGATATCATTACTACTGTATTTTTATCATTACTGTATTTTTATAATCATGATCTTAATTTCAAAATAGTTTGTTGAGTGTTGAGTAGGTTTCATTAATCAAGTACTTGCTGAGAACCTGCTGGAGACCAAGAAATTTAGGAGTAAGTGGGACTAGCACCTGCTCATATGGGAGGTTCCAAAGTGGAAGTAACAGAATGGAGACAGTAATACTTAACCATACACATTTAAAAGGTAACTTGAGAGTATTGAGCATGATAATGGGATGGGAAAGAGTGTTACAAGGAAGAAGGCTTCTATTAGGATAAGTCATACCAGAGTACGTATAAAACAACAGCTTGCAGTAGATTTAAAATTAATTTTCTCTGTCTTTAAGAAAGTCACAATCTCAAGAAAGACACAGAAAAAAATGGCAAAATATGGATTGAAATGACTGGAGAAACACAGATGTGGAAACGATTCTCCAAGTATGTGGTTTATTTTTCTCCCTACCTACATTAGGCTTTTGAAAGGAATTTTGAAACTTAATAATAAGAAGATTAATATAGTATAATATTTTTAATATATGGTTGAATTAGAATTAGATTATTTGTGATATTTTCTAATTTTTAATGAATTCTCCCTAGTAATTTGCCTTTTATGAATGTAATTATTCAAATTTAGTTGCAAATAGAAGAGTTATGCATTCAGAAAGATGAAATGCTTCAAAGAAAGTGAAAAAGGGAGACAGATCAGTGTAATGGCACTATATGAATAGATATATTTTAGGTATTAGACCATGAAGATATAGCTGCTGGTTTAGAACAGCTATTAATTAGCTATAGACAAGGAACAAGCAGGTTAAATTCAAAACATTCATGGGTCCGATTCTATTTACAATATTTATTGAACATATATTCTGTATCTGAGAATTCTTTCATACACAGAAATTACCTTAGTTTCTTTGTGCAGCATGTTTATAGCACACTCCGTGGTATTGTCCCCTGTTTTGAAATTCAAGTTCTGAACCCTACAAATAAATGCTCTCTGCCTCAATTTCCTCATATTTTCTTCTTTGGTAATTTAGAAAAGTTGCAAAATGTAAAAAATGAACATCAGTCGTTTAAAAAACTCATAGCTGCTTAATTATTCACTAGAATAAGAAAGACATAGGATTCTATGGAATTCAGAAAACAGGGAGATTGTTTTGAGAGAATGAATCAGGAAAGGTTTTGAATTAGGTACCATCTGAGCTGTGCCTGGAAAATAATTGTCACTCTATGATGTAGAGATTAGAGAGAAAAGCAGGATCAAGCAAGGAGCAGGCAGGTGACATCATTTTTCTGGAGTGATGCTATAAACTTTATTTATTCACTCATGAATTCATTCATTCATTCATCTACTAAACCAGTCTATGCTGGTCAACTCTGTGTAAGGTATGACCTATTATAGATTGAGAAACTGAAAAATAAATCAAGATGAAAAGATAGTTTGGACTCAGAGTGCATGTTGTCTTCGGTGCCTGAGAAAACAGTATTATCTATTTTCTAGGTAAAAGAAAACTCGAACCGACATGGTACTGTGTTTGGGTATTGTAAGCAGTAACATAAAGAGAAAAAGCTGACATTTAACTCCACAGAAAATGCCATTCCAGGAAGCCATGACAAGACACCTCTCTAGGCTCCTTCCAACTGTGTATAGAGCATATCAGGATGATTGCTTTAAAGGAAAAGAAGATGAATTAAACATTTAATGGAACTTAATATAAGACTCACCATCACCAACCAATATGAATGCTTATTGCACAGTTTTTCTAGAATGAATTGGTAGGAGATGAAATGCTTCCTGATAAGAAAATCTAAACATGAGCTCACTACCTAGAGCAGCTTTCTGAAAGTCTGCAGAAAAATTATTTGAAGAAAGACAGACTAATAAAGCATTACAGCTCTAGGAAGATTATTACAATACAATACTGAGTATAGTTATAATGTTGAAAAATGTTATTATATATTAGGAACTATAATCAAGAAGGTTTTCTTATAGATGCAAGACATTAACATTTTGGGAAAAGGGTTAATATGTAAATTTTTAAAAAACCAATGCATGCTTATCTCAGAAGAAATCAAACCTATTTTCAAATGTTATGGAGTGCATCTAACTATTCCCAAGTTATCTTATAAGGGCTCAATTTACAATACTGTATAAGATTAGACTGATGATAAAATTATACAATTCCAATTTTGTGTGAAATAAAACAATGTGGCTAGAAAGATTTAAAAAGAACTACATACATTTAAGCATGACTTTTCCAGTAGAATGTTTTATAGACATTTATTTTTTTATTTTTATAAACATTTTTTTGAAATATAGAATTCCTGTTTAAAAACACTTCCAGGAACTACAATTTATATCTCCCAAAAGCTGACATGCTAAAAAGTGACTAAGGCCAATTTAGATCCACAGGGATATAAACAAATACCTTTCTGGAAAAGCTGAGTATTTCTAATAAAGTATAAAAGATCTGCTAAGGGGAAAGATTAGTGAGACAATAAAAATAAGCAGAGACAAGTTATAAATACAAAATGGCAAGAGAAGAAATAAACGTCAACATATAAAAAATACTCTCCCCCCAGCAACAATGTATTTTCAAATAGATTCAAGGAAACAACACATATACTTGCTTTTCCCTTTACAAATGACAGTGAAACAGGGACAGTGGTTCAGGAACTCATAGATTTGACGAATATTTTGGCAACCAGGTGCAGAAATGCACTGTTTG
The DNA here is from genome assembly GCA_004027295.1 of Dolichotis patagonum. Lineage (NCBI taxonomy): Eukaryota > Metazoa > Chordata > Mammalia > Rodentia > Caviidae > Dolichotis > Dolichotis patagonum. Next base: position 26,583 of record PVJX010016890.1, read on the forward strand.
ATTTTGACAGGGAATCTTGTTTGGGATTTTGAATCAGTTTATGGGAACATGGACATTTTAGGTTGCTTAATATTGTGGTAAAATTATTCAACTTTTTCATCTAAATTCAGCTTTTACAAAAATTCAAATCTTAACAGGAAAATAAAAATAAATACAGCCAAATGTGGTGGCACACCCCTGTAATCCCAGAGTCAGGTAGGAAGATCGCCTCAAGTTAGAGAGCAGCAGGCTACTTAGTAAGTTCAAAGCCAGCCTGGACCGCATAGCGAGACTGTCTCAAAAATACATAAATAAATGCGCACACACGTATGTAAGCCATTCAAACACAGACGGGTCTGCTTTTCTTACACAATATTGCTTTAGAAAGCTTGTCTGAAGATATATTTTTCCAAGATGAGAGATAGCTATTAAAATTTTATCATTCTCATGGACTCCATTTTATAAAACAAGAGCAGGAGATGTAAGTTTAGCAATTAAGTGACTATGCAGAGAGTTGGAAATAATGGATAGAGGTTTTTTTTTTTCTCCTAACATAACTCAGTTACTAGTAGGCCAAGTCATCAGGGTACCTAAAAGAGTGCTGGTTGAATTAGGCAAGTGAAGGTGAGGTTTTGCAAATGTAGTGTCCTGAGTTACTACCTAGCTACAGATTTCATCAGTAATTACGATTTGTGTTGTTAAAGGATAGCTACTCTGTATAATTTCAGTTATGGCATTGATCCAGTCTTTGTGCAAGATATATCATATATTTAGTTCTTATTTATTTTTAATAATGAACATTTGATATCTAGTCCCAAACACAAAGCCGTATTATTTTCAGCTTTCTATTAATTTTAGTTCTTTCTTGAAAACTGTCATAATGTAATTAGGGGCTTTGGATTCCCATTATTTCTCAAGTCCAAGAAAAAGTTACAGTTTTCCTAAGTAGTTTCACATGCAGGCACCCACATTTTTCTGAGTCATTCATCTCTACAGAGTAGAGGAGATAGGAGCAGAAAGGCAGAAGAACAGGACAGAAGCATCATTAAAGCAAAATTTATTATTTAGGTTCTGGTATCCAAAAATAGGATTTTTCTATGTGAAGTAGGAAAATCTTTGAGTACCTGGAATGTTGAAGGAAAATAATATTTCCAAAGTCTTTTAGGACATATTATGAGGCAGGACTTAGGACAATAAACAAACCGAAGAGATTGTCCCTTGCACCAGAGAAAACACAGGCTGGGAGGCAAACGGAGGCACACAGCATGATATCAAAGTTATGCCAATCATGTCTGATGTTCCCTACGTGGAAATCTAGGGCCAAAACATCTTTCCTACTCTGTGAGGTCATGCAGAATTGCTTGCAGCTAAAGTCTACAAAGACACCAGATGGGCCATGATTCCAACAATATGTACTGGAGATTCACCAAAAATTGCCAGTGACAGTCAGTAATATTTAATTGCCAAGAACTTGGCTAGACCAACACAGTCTTTTGTCCTGCAAAGCCAGGGACACTCAAAGAATATCTTAAGAAATTTTTCCCGCTACAGTAAAAAACTAGTAAGCCCTGAATACGGTCTCTTACTCTTAAGATTTAGATTGTGTTCCAGAGAAAAGAATCACATTTAATAATATTTCATATCCCTATTTTAGATTATTCGTACCATTGGGTTTGTACACTTAAACATTTCAGGAATAGTATCTTCATGTAGAGAATTCCATTTTTATTTAAGACTGTAGCATATAGATTTTCTTTTCTTCTCTTGTAAATTATATTCACTAATGAATAATTTTTCATTATAAAATTTAGATCTCCTCAACATGTACTTTATTTTATGTCCTGCTAACTTTTAAGTATGAATTATTAAACATTTATTTTATATGCATTGTTCTTTTGTCACAGCAAGACATGATTCACATACTTCTCATTGTTCTCAGCAACAAAGGTGTTAGTAATAATTTTGACTTTCATATGCCATGATTTCAGTGTATGATGCTACATGATTCTTCAGTCATGAACTCTTGGGATGGTGTTAGATAATGATATTACTCCATTTGATTTTACAGTTACATGATTTTAAATAAGATATTACAAAAGCAAAGCACATGCTTCCGTAGAAGTATATTGTATCCTAATGAACACTTGAACTTACAACTTTTCTGCCAAATTGCACTGTCATGGTGAGTTGTCAAAAACATTATAATTCAAGGATATAATACTTACAGAATTTTCTATGTAAACTTCCTACATTCCAATGTTAATTGGAACAGTATTTCTTATACTACTAAGTACTATACTTGTCATTCTGGTATGTAAGTTGTCATAGGGAAATTTCAATATCTATTAATGTCTTTGCTACTTCACAATATTTGTATACAAAGAAATAAATGATCACTGGTAAAATACAACATCTGACAAAATTTATTACCAGAGCTCCTAAACATAAATTTTCATCTATCCAGAAAGTAAACTAAAGATGTCTCCTTAAATGATGAATTTTCCCCATTTTAGGAAAATAGGTAAATGGCAGAGTCTGTTCTACCGTGGATTAATATCTGATGATTACATAGTCCTAGTCTTCTGCTTTGAGGGATGAACCTCATCTCCTCCAATGCAGGCTTTGATTACAAGAAAGACAAATGGAAACCATTTTCTCTGTTCTTTCCTGCTCATTTCTGAGCAGACTACACATTCAAATTCCATTTATTTTTCTTACAGAAGTTGTTCATCCTTTGCATCCCCACAATATGCTCACTTCCTTTTCAGGCTGTGCAGTAGCTCAAACCCAGTATAAAGAATGCAGAGATCATTCTGTTTCAAAACTAATTAGCAAAGTTGAGGGGCAAGATCTTTCCTTGAAGAATAAACCAGGAAAAACCTGAATAAAAGAAAAGTCTCAGGGAAGTTCTAACAAGAAAAGCTGGGGTGAGTGTTAAACAATTTGCTCTATTATTGCATATAAAAAAGTTTAGCATTGGAGGAAGAACCCAGAATCAGAATATGAGGGTTGACTCTGAGCTGTGACCTGAGCTCTCTGTGACTGCCAGTAGGACTTGCGACCTCTCACGTAGAAAAATCTGTCTCATTTCATCAGGATCACCTGGGATGATTAAAATCACAGGACTTTCTGAAATGGATCTTCACAGTATGTTAGTGTAGGATAGCATTCACTTACAAAAGTCATGGCTCTACGTTCTTATTTGATAGCTCAGATCCTCAGATCAGTACTTTTGGAAAGAACTTGCAATGAGCAATTCTTGCATTTTACATCTGATGTGGGTTCTGTTATATGTGCTCCTCTCCTCTGAGTTTATGAGGAAAGATAATTGCTCTTCATGAAGCTCTTGGAGCTTAATTCAAGGCCCTAACTTGCATGATTCTATCTATCCAAGGTTAGGATATATGCGGGTCATGGAATCAGCATGCTGTTTTCCAATATCCTATTTGATTGAGGAATAAGTTCCACCAATCATATATAAAGTACACGTGAAGTTCAGTAAATGTTGACAAGTTTATATGCTCCACATGACCAATCACATTAAGGCACAGCACATTTCCATCACCCTAGAGAGTTCCTTTGTTTTATCAGCTGGTAAATCTCACATGCAAAGGCAGATATTATTCCTCTTTACTCACATTTTTCCTTTAGGTTGTTTTGGCTAGCCTAAGTGTATGCATTTCCATTAGAATTGTATTCCTGATTTCTTCAAAATGATTTTGAATTGGGAAAATCTACATTTTGTCTCTGTACTCTGTACCTACTGATATTGCTAATATGCTACTTCAGTACTTTGCTCTTTCCCCACCCTTCTTTCTCCACAGCTTGAAAATCTCTTTTTATGCACACACAGGTTGAGAAACAGAGAAGTGGATGAGCAGAATTTGGGGGGATACACAGGCTTTTGCTTCCTTATATTGTTTTTATTTTATGGAAAAAATAAAACAAGCTTTCATAGCAAAATAACAAAAAAATAACAATAGTTAACACATCATTTTTATCTTCAAAGTAGTTACTCAGGGTAAAAGATAGGAACACAAAAACTTCCACAAACAATATTAGCACAAACCTTTCTTTTCAGTGAACTAAGAGAAGCTGGTTGTATAGTTATCTTGTATTTGTTTGTTTGTTTGTTTGTTTTCCTTTCATGTCCCTGCCCTCATTCCTCTTTTCTTTAGAACAATTCCTTCTCATTGCTAGTGTAAATTTTAGTCCTTATTTACTCTTTCATTTTCTCACATTAGGGAGACAATCCAATATTTACTCATGTGAGTCTGATTTATTTCACTTATAAGTGTGGTTTCAAGTTGTGTCCATTTCTTTATAAATGTCTCAAGTTTAGCCTTTCTTAAGGCTGAATCATACTGCATTGTTTAGAAAGATCATGTCTTTTTTAATCCATCTGTCAAATGATGGAGGACATTTGGGTGGTTTCCAAGATTTAGCTATTATAATTTATACTTACATAAACATGGGTGCACATATATTGCTGTAGTATGATGCTTTTAATTCTTTTGGGAAAATATCAATAAAGGGAATAGCCAGATCTAACAGGACCTTTAGTCCTAGTTTTTTGAGGGATCTCCACACTGATTTCCATAGTGCTTGCAGAGTCTACATGCCCACCTACCATGGAGAAGGATTCCTTTTGCTCATAGTTATAACATTTGCTATTGGCTGATTTTTTGATACTAGCCATTCTTTCTGGAATGAGATGGAATCTCAATTTTGTTTAAACTTAATGACCAGCGATGCTGAATACTTTTTATTATATATTTATTTGCCCCTTGTACTTCTTCACCTGAAAAGTATATATTCATCTCAGATGTCTATTTTTGAATTGGATCTTTGAATACAGAGGATCTGATTGTTTTCAGTTTTGTATATGTTTTAGTATTATTCCTTTGCATGATGAGCAACTGGCTAATTTTTTTCCCACTCTGTGGGTTATCTTTTCATTCTGTAGGTGATTTCTTTTGCTTTACAAAAACTTTTTAATAAGATGAGATCCCAGACATTGATTCTTTGTAGTATTTCTTTTGCAATATGGATTTCATTCATAAAATCTTTACTTGTACCAATGTCTTCCAAAATTCTACATATTCTCTCTTCCAATTGATTAGGTGTTTCTGTTTTAAATCTTAGATCTTTGATCCATTTTGATTTTAAGTTAGTGCCTAGTGTTAAAAGTGAGTCTAGTTTTAGTCTTCAGCATGTGGAGAGCCAGTTTTGACTTTTGCCTTTTTGAATGTTTCTTTTATAAATTTCCTGCCAGTGTTGACACTGAACTTTGGCCTCTGCCTTTTTAGTCCATGATGACTACATTACTTGCTTGTGCTCTATTTTATGGTCACTATGTAATAGGAAAAAGTTGAGTAGAATTGCAATTTAGTCTCTTTCTTTCAAGAATTATATACCCTTTTGTTGCTATCTGGGTTTGGTCACTCTCTAGCACCTTCAAACTGTAACTCCTAAAAAGTGATCATCTAGAAACTATACTTGCAATTGGCAAAATCATTAATTTTCTATATGATACCCTAATGTTTTTAAAAGGTAGATTTGTATCAATTTGTGAAAAGCCACAAAGCTGGCATGCTTTAAATGAGCCCTGTTGAATAGAAAAGCAGCTTCCTGTTTTCCGCACTGTTATTCTGATATACTTGTACTCGCAGGCAGCCTTGGAGTGGTCACAGCCTTTTAAGAGTCTGGCAAAGGAATGATTGAATAGGTGATGTATGTAATATAAATTCACTAGGATCACATAGATGATTCTCAGTTGTATTACTGCTAGACTCTTGTGAATAAATGGCATCCAGGAATATCCTTAATGGCCATTGTACTTTTTCAGCTGGTAAAATAACCCAAGTGTGTAGTGTCCGAGATTACCTAGGATATGACATTACCTCATATGCAAGGAACTATATGAGGAGACTGAAATGTGTAAAATCATAGGATATTCAATAAAATGTCATACTATCAAGAGGTTGCAATACTTGATACTGCAGTACTTGATACTGCAGTGTACATAATTATTGTCACACATAAAGATATATAAGAATCACACAGAATTTATCAGAATCTCTGTATTTGTTAGTCACAAACATTTTATATTGCCATGAACAGTGAGTTTGTCTTCACATGTAAGAAAACTCACATAAGTGGAAAGTATAAATTATCTATTTCATTTTCTGTAATTATATAAATTCTAATATATAATTTCTTGTCATTTGAAGAGATGATTGAAAATACAGTCAAAATTTAGCAGGAAGCATCTTAAACATGAGTTATTATTTCTCTGGAGTTTATCATACAATGTTCAACAGCTTTTTGACAGTTGTAAATTACTGTGATATGTTTTCTCATTCCAAATGTACATTTTCTTTGTATCTAAATTTTGGATCATAATTCTGTACTGCTTTCATTAAATCCTTTCCCACCTGCCACCAAGAGTACAATGATCACTATATAAGAAACCCGGGTGCACCAGATAACATATATCTTAGTTTGTCTGTGTCCTCAGCAGATGGCTAAGGAGGGAAGTTCACGTCTCCCAAACCCATTAGCCTAGCACTAGATAGACCTCCACGGCTCCGAAGTAGCAAAGATCCTGAATTAACAGCTTTGCTTTGTTGTTTTATATTGCGTTTTGTTTGTTAACATTCTGTGCAATGGGACTTGTAAAATAATTAGGTTCAACTCTAGAAATACAGAGATACAGTTGCTGTTTAACCTGAGATAAGTACTCATTATGAGGTTAAATTCATTCCAAAAGCCTACAAAACTGGTAAGTAATGGGGCAGAATTTCAAGCATAACTGAGTTTCAAAACAGAGTCTTTTTTATAGGAATAATGCAATTACACATTTGTGCCAGCTGTGTTTTTTAATTTACTTGTATTACTAAAGTCTCATTGAATATAAGGTTATATATTTATAAGTATGTGAGAATTAAAAGTTGGGAGAGAAGATAATTTTCAGAAACAATTAATTTATGTTCTTTATTTGAGTTATAATTTATTTTATAGAGCAAACACTTGATGCGTACCATGTACAAATAGCCATGCTGAAGTTTTTATAAATGTTAGTGGCATGACCTTCATATCACTTTTGTTAGTAGCGTGGTACAATGCATCTTATTTTAACCCTTTTAGCACTGTGAGAAAGTATGAAAAGTGAAAGATGTTACCTAGCTTTCTACCTAATGGGTTAGCCTGCCACACTTGCATAGATGTCAATAGATAACATGAGCTTCATAGTTTAGAGACAAAAGACTTCATTACTAATGACATAGGAACTGTCCAAACCTTTTTTAACATCAGATCCCCTGACCTGTACCCCAACTAATCCCCATGAAGGCACGAGTTACAGGTATGGATAGAGAGATCCTTAGCACACCATGGGTTTGTGCCAAAACTGAGGAAACTTAGTAAAATTTTAGTCTCATAAGGAGTACAGCAATCAAATCAGCCTAATTCTAGACTTTTGTGGAATCTTAATTTGTAGTGTTCTAATCCAGAAACACACCTGCTTTCTAACCCACAGGAGGAGATCACATCTATACAGTGAGACTTTGTCTCTCTTATTCAGGTCTATTTCCTGCCAAAATATCCTTGAAAAGTTAAGTCAGAACAAAATATGTTACTTATGTGAAACCTCCTCTAACACAGAGTAACAAAACAGATTTCCATAACCTGTTCTGCGATTGTGCAGAAGGAGGTGGATGGGATTACAAACTTGAAGGACCGAGTCCACATTCCATATTCTTAAACACTGTTGGACTTTCTTCTTATTGCTTCTCTAAGTGCGGAGAGAAACATTATCTAAATGCTAAATTGACCAGTAAGCTTCCATCTTTCTGTTAGGTGTGCAATACTACCGGACTTTGTCAGGAGGCAGAGCAGGATCCCTGCAGTGAGATATCCTTGCAAATCTTTAGGGATTCCTTCCTGAAACACATCTAGAAAATTTTCCTGTGTTCCTTAAGTGTTCATCAAATAGGGCCCCATCACACTTTCATCTGTACCTAGAAGGATAATCCTGAAACTCTTTTTCATACAAAAAGTTTGCTTCTACAAATAGCACAAAGAAACAAAATCATAAATGTTGCTCCGAAAAGGATCATTTGACCTTCCTTATGAAGTAACAAATAAGGAATAGAAGGTCCAAAGTAGTTAAATGACACCCTTTGATAGGCTATTTAGTTAGTGACAAAATCAGCAAAAGAGAACTGCTTTCTGTGATTCTGCATACTTCTCACCATACCATTGTAAGCAAGACGTATCACTTTCAAATATTTTCCTCCAGTTTTCAGTCCCTGCATTATTTGAAAAGCCTGTAACACAAGCCTTACAGATAACTAAAGAGAGACACAAGCAAAAGTGGGCATGACAGATATTTTTAAATCTAAGAACAATGATTATAAAAGTTCAAAAGTAATTAATTGTTTTTAAATTCCTAACTTTTAACTGGACTCAAATTACTCGCCAAGATGAAGAACATTTTTCTGTGGCCAGGAAAGCAATTATGAAAACAAATAGTTTCTCTTCAGTAAAACAAAAGAGACCCAGAGGGATAATCTATTTATAACTCTTTCCTTAAAGCTATTAATTTTTTTCTGGAATAATCTTTAAGAAAAAATGACATTTGGGGACTGGATGGCTCAATTTTGTAAACTCTTTAGTTATGTATGGAAACAATCATATTTTGTATTTTCTATCGTCAGCCTTTTCCTCCCAACTAAAGTTGTTTGTAGTTACATGTACTCCCTAAAATTCTGGGCAGGTGAGTAAACGTCCTATAAATGTGTAACATCTAGAAATATAGTTTGATTGACTGTGTCCTCTATAAGTCCTCTAGGTAAAGTTATTTCACAATAGGTAATAAGATTTTGATGTCAGTGACATGCATTAGTATAGATTCCCACAGACTTCCCGCCTGATTTGAAAATGATACTATATGGTCTAAGAGGTAGTTAGTAAACTTAAATCTACCCTGAAGAAGCTAAAAGCTGGTATCCTCTTTCTGTGGTATCATGACCACTATTATTCTTGGAAAAATTAAATATGTTGTGCTGTTGCTAAATAATGATGTTTGAATCATCATTTTTAAATTAAGACTTTCTTGGGAATACATATATATGCATGTGATATAAGTAGTGCTATGATATGGTTATTTTTTACATATATAGTCTAACTCAAGAAAAAAGAAATAAAAAAGTGCTTCTGAAAATCAAAACATGAATGAGTCCCTAGGCTCTTAACCATGTCAAGTAGAGAAAAGAGGTATTCAGGGGTCTCCATCTCCATTCCTCTGTGTCTACTTTCACATCCTTCCTTTCCAAAAGTGAAATCTTTCAGATTCTTAATTGATTACAGCGTTAAACAGGCAACTCTTATTTCGAGAATACCCAGGGCAGGAAGTTTTTATTTAAAAGAAGGAATAAAAGGCTTCACATTGAAACAAAAAGTAAGTCTAATATTTAGCATTCAAGCAGGCAGCTTCTGCAAGAGCTGAGGACATTTTCTGAGTGTCCCGGAGTACGTCTGCAAATGACCGTTAGCAGAGTGGAAGAAAAGTATTCTGAGAAATCTGACTGGTAGTGTTTGGAAAACATCCTTGATGACGCAGTTGGCAATCATCAGCCAATGTCAAAACCATTTGACACTATCAAGCTTCTCAAATGAAAATTTTAAAGCTGCAGTATCTTTTAGTCTTTGTAAAAACATGAGAATGTGGGAAGAAACTGACCAGCACATAAAATCCTGTGGTCTGGGACAATCGTTTATCAGATTCCTGGGAGGTAAATTTTAAAGAAAAGTACCTAATGGTCATTTGCTGAGGAGAGGACACCGCGAGACTTGGGAGGCAGGGTTAAGGGGAAGCGGAAGCCATGGTGTGGCATCCTGCCAGAGCACTTCCTGACACATGGTTTACCGCCTTCTCAGAGCCCTGCAGCTCTCCTCCACTGCGACATGACGCTATTGAAACTAGTAAGCTAATAAGCTGTGACAGTACCTGACTTCGGTTTGTGGTCCTCCTAATCTTCAGGACTTCAGCTCTTCTGGGCTAGTAGAAAGAAACCTTAATTCCTATGTGAAATGCCTATTCCCATTAGAGTTCCCAAACGAACCCAGCTTACTACGGTTTTCAGAGAAAAACTAATTTTTGCATTAGCAAAAAATTATAGTTTACTTTGTGTTGGTGAAAACTGCTTCCCTATGTCTGTATGATAATGATGATTAAGCCTAATTCCATGGAAAGCATAAGCAATTTGCAAAAGAAGATTTAGCTTTTCTTTGTGATTCATAATAAGGAGTAATATTTTTAAAATGTTATTTAGATGTTTCTTTCTTTGTTGAAAATATCTAATATTGAGGATACCTAACTATGTTAAAAGACAGCCAATCTTGTAAATGTATAATTTCATGGAGAATATTGTCTTTTTAAATTTTCAATACCTGATTTTTATTAGTTCTATTAAACTTGACATAAAATATTTTGATATATGGAGAGATTTCAGTCATACAGATCATACAAAAATATGAAATATTTGCATTGTCATAATTTTTAGTCCTTTTCTATGTATATAGCATTGGAAATATAAATATCTTCTATTTCTTATTGTGCTATAGTCAAAATAAGCATTATCATGGCAGTTAATGATTTCACATAAGAATTCTAATTTTCAACATCTCTTCTTTTAATTTTGTTAGAATGCAGTGGTACTTGATGAATTGTTAAACAGCGATGAACACTATTAGCACTGATCAAGTCGAAATGTGACCAAGAGAAATCTAAGCCAATGTTATTTACTTGAAAAAAATATTCATATTAAAGTTTTCTCACACATTTTAATTATGCTTAACTTTTTTATGCTTATAGCCTTTTATCTTGCATCATGGTATGATGGATTTAAAATTGCACTTTTGAAAACTATTTCCAAAGAAACCATCATTTTCAAAGGCCATCTCTTAGTAAATTTATGTAAAACAACTCAGGGGTTAGGGATTTTCTATTATAGCGATGACATAGGTCAATCCAGTGTTACAAAAAGAGCAATCAGCAAGGCCTTGAAGCTTGCCTTGCTTTTGTTGCAATAAAGAATCATGAAGCATTGTTAAATAAACAAATCCATTATGCTGTTATTCATCATGAAACATTGTCTCCCTGTGGGAGCTCATATTATCAAAGTTGCCACAGAAAATGCAGAGCATCTGTGTTGTACTTAGGATCTGAAACCTAAACATGAAACTACTTTTGGTGTGAAAATTTTGGGGCAGTCATCTCAACACAGCAATAACTTACTCAATACAAATCTTGCTGAAACACAAATGTTTACTTACAGAAACCAATTTATTCTTGCTGTACACTCTTTTATATGTGCAAAATCCAAATAGAGGGTTATTTACATTTGGCTCAGTAAATATCATTAACTTTTATAGAATAATTTTATAGTTTTTGTATTTTATACATGTATAATTCAAAAGTAGAAGCTTTTAAATAGCTAGGGGCTTTTTGTCTGGTGTTAGAAAACCAGTTGTTTTCTAATTGGTAACTTTGTTACCTCTAAAAAGTACGTTGTTCTGAACTACTAAAATTATCTGGGGTCCAGTACAATCATTTCAACAAACTTGATTAAATCTCTAGCTTCTGTAAACTTAAAACTCTAGGGAATTGTCTTGTTTTAGAACTAGTTTGCCCTGGTAGTTTTTTTTTTTTTTCTCTTTCTGAGGAATCTGTTGTTATGGAGTTCGATTTGTGAAAACAAAATATGTTGTTGATAGCTCATTTATTTTAACATTTTTCCTGCTTTTTAAGACTAAATGGAATATGATACTTTATAAATGTTGAAAGTGATTTTAGAGATTCTTCTCAGGCAACTGAGTTGGCAGAGTTATCCTTAAAGATGTGAAGATGGTCAGTAGGAATTTTCTGGAAACATTCATGTGTGAGGTGAAAACAAAGGTAATACAGTTAAAATAAACATAGTTTTGAAATTGTTTTAGTTTATGTGCTCAAATATAATAAATATCTCCATACTTCTGTTTTGTATTTCAATTATATTTTTATGCAAGAAGAGGATATTATGGTCATAAAATTATTTTGCTGACATAGCCTTTTAGTCATTTATATGACTAGTTAATACATATTGTTACTTACTGAATGGGTTACAATGCATTAATAGTAATTTTATTACTTATTGATAATCAAAGTCATAATTAAAATTCATGTTATTTACTCAGAATATACCTCTTCAACTTATTTCAAAACATAAAGAACACAAAGTGATCTTTCTGTACAGGGTATAGCTATCATTTTTACTTTTTAAGGTGAATATTTTGTTATTCAGGCCATGTTCATATTGGCTTTTGTTTTATGTAGGAGATATGATGGTAGCTATGTGCTAACATAGTCATTGATCACAAATTAGTTCAGAAGGATCACAAATGATGATAATGCTGAATTTTGCTTAATTTTATATTCAAAATGCCAGGGCTAGATTAGAAGTTAAATGGCAGATTTCATCTGGTTACCAAGACCAGCAACTATTTGTCAACATAAATCTTTCTCCAATGCCCACAAACACTTGCTTCTTATGAGCAAGAGGTTCCTCTGTACTCTGGGATATTCTGGAAAACAAAAGAGATCAATACATATCATCAAACTGGGCCTGGGGGTGACAAGGCTGACTATAAGAAATAAAAAATAAAAAATAAATCAAGAACATCATTTGGTGAGGTCAGAAGAGGAAGAAAAGTCAAGCAGACCGAGATTACTAGAGAAAGGTGCATTGCTTTAGAAATCACAGTCAGGAAGATCTGTGAAATAATCCCCAAACCAACAGGGCTTCCTCA
>PVJX010016891.1:0-39410 GCA_004027295.1 Dolichotis patagonum
ATCGTACCACAGTGATATATGTGCACCCATGTTTATAGCAGCACAATTTGTAATAGCCAGATCTTGGAAACAACCTAAGTGCCCATCAACTGAGGAATGGATAAAAAAGTTGTGGCATTTTTATACAATGGAGTACTACTCAGCTATAAAGAATGATCACATTGAAGTATTTATAAATAAATGGACATGACTTGAGACCTTTCTCTTAAGTGAAATAAACCAAACTCACAAGAGTAAATACCATATAATCTCCCTAATATGAGATTTGATAAGAGTATATAAGACTTTATGGTAAGCATGAGTCCCCATCTCACAGCTCTGAAGTCTTTCAAAGTTTTCAATCATCAGTTGGAATGCTTTTATCCTGTTTTGTTTGACTGTATCATACTTGATGATATGAATAGCTGTTTTGAAGAAAACAAAACATTGCTGATTTAATATCATCCTCCTTAGAAGTCCTACCATGCTTTTTTTTTTTGTACTACTACCATTGGTTCTATCACAGTATGTCTTATTGGAATTTGAATATGTGTGATAGCTCAAACAAATTTTTTTTCTTTTCTATCAAAAATGAGATATTACAGTACCCATTGAACATTTTCTGTTATTCGGTTCAGAAAGCCCTGTAATTCTTTCACTCTATGCATGGCTTTATACTATTGTATTATGTTTGATATTATTGTATTTGAAACTAAGCTCAACTATAGCAGAGTAAGAGATATGATGTTAGCTACTGTTGATGTCCAGTTGACTTAATGTAAAGTACTGTGTTGCCTATGTTGTCCTGTTCTGATCTGCTCTGTACTGCCCCCTTTTGTTTTATTGTCTTTCAAATAAAAAAAAAAAAGATAGATGACCATATTGTTTTTGTCAGATTGGGGAGCAGAACTGTTAACAGTCTCACTGATTGAATGTCTACTTTACATGTTTTAACTTTGTAATTAGAACAACTATTTCAAAGAAGTCAGTATGTAATTAGTCAAGTAATAATTTCTTAGGTTTTATTGTTGCTGTACTCCTCCTTTTTTCCTTGAAATAACGTATCATCGCTACCCTTTATTCTGTTTTATTTTGTTTTGTTTTTTTCCTCTTTAAATAAAAAAAAGAAAAAGAAAACTAAAACTAGCCCCATGCCTATCACCATGTACTAAACTAAAGTCTAAATGGTTCAAAGATCTAAATAATAAAACAGAAACACCAAATCTGTTGGAAGACAAAGTAGGTAGACATCTCAAAGTCATAGGGTAGATAGAGAATTCACAAACAAGACTCAAACTGTACACAAAAATCTTCACATAATCAACAACTGGGATCACGTCCTATTAATGAGTTTTTGCATGTCAAAACAAATCTCCTGCATAGTGAAAAGAAAACCCACAAATTGGGAAAAAATCTTAGCGAACAGTCCCTCAGACCAAGGAATTCTGTCCTGATATATAAAGAATTAAAAAAATCAGATCCCCCAAATTCAAAGACCCATTCCAAAAATGGGCATCTGAGATGAATACACAGTTCTCAGATGAAGAAATACAAATAACAAATAAATACATGAAAACAATGTTCAGCATCATTGGTCATTAGAGAAATGCAAATTAAAACAGCACTGAGGTTCCATCTCACTCCAGAAAGAATACCCAGGATCAAGAAAACTACCAACAACAAATGCTGGAGAGACTGCAGGAAAAAGGAACTCTTCTGAAATGTTGGTGGGAGTGCAGACTGGTTCAACCACTGCTGAGAACAATCTGGAGATTTGTCAAAAGCTGGGATTGGAAGTCCCGTTTGACCTAGCTATTCGACTTCTAGGCATATTCCTAGAAGAACTGAAAACATCATATACCACAGTGATATATGTGCACCCATGTTTATAGCAGAACAATTTGTAAAAGCCAGATCTTGGAAACAACCTAAGTGCTCATCAACTGAGGAATGGATCAAAAAGATGTGGTATTTCTACACAATGGAGCTATAAAGAATGATCACACTGATATATTTATGAATAAATGCATGCAACCTGAGACCATACTCATAAGTGAAATAAATCAAACTCAGATATGTAAGTATCACATAGTCTCCCTAGTGTAAGAAATGGCAAGAGTACATTAGATGCAAAAACTCAATAAACACAATGAAAGAACAAGAATCTGCTTGAAGGGGAAAAATAATATCTCAGGGAAAATGAGGAAAAATAAAAAGAAAGGGAAAAGAAAAATATCTAAAATTATATAAACACACTTAGAATAGCTAAGACGATTGTGCTACAAATTTTATAAGTTCTTGGAACAAAATAGTTAACATTCATATGATTTAATCAGTTGTACATATTATTTTATGGTGATCTGAGGAACTCTTGAAGATCATCATATAAAATAACAACCCTAATTATGCTCATACCACCTTGTTTTGAAGGTCTATGTTGTCAGTGTTCTGGGATCTTTGCTATTGTTATTTATATGTCTTTTTAGTTTCTTGTTTTTCTAGGAATTTGTTTTGTTTTGTCTTGTTTTATTTTGCTTTGTTTTTCCCTCTAATACAGAAAGATTTGGTATACATGTAGAGACTCATGCATGCATAGAAGTTCTAAGCAGTTTATGAAAATTGATTATATAATGCACAATGAAATGAACAGTTACTTTGAAGAAAAAGAGACACTAAGGTACCCAGTGTTGATTCCAGAGCATCATGATGTGAAATCCAGTAATACCATGATTCTTTGTTCAGAGTGATTTTATTCTGTTTTGTTTTGTTTAATTTCAACATACATGAAGGTGTGGACAGCTATTTGAAGAGAATGAGAGACATTATGGCAGCCAATGTTGACTTCCCTATTGTCTGATCTTGAAGACCTAAAATGCCTTCATCATCCTGTTCTGATCAGTTTTATACCATTTTGTTTTGTATGAATTCATTGTATGTGAAGATATGGACAATTATTTGGAAAAAAAACAAGAGACAATGTGATAGACAGTGAAGATGTCCAGTTGTCGTTCTTTAAAATCTGTGTCTTCTACATTATTTTCTTACGATCTGTTTTGTTATGTTTAATTTTACTCTTTAAAATAAAATTTAAAAAATAAAAAATAATAAAGAAACAAATCAAATTTCAAAGATCCAAAGAATTTGAGAAGCATAACAATTATTACATTTAATAAGTATATGTATCTATATATATAAATATATACATTTTGTTACCATAATTATCTATAATATATACTGTTGCTATTATTAATTTTCTCCAATAATGAAATGTATACATATGTATCTTATACTCAAAGATATTCACTCAAGTAAGGAATAGAGCTACCTAGTAGCGGAACTAACTTTACATGACATTCAGATGTTCATAAAAGCATTGTGGAAAACTTCATGATAGAAGTGTAGTGGAAAACATAGCTTGTCTCTATGAACTATATGTATGTGCCAGCACAGTGATAGATCACCATTTATGAGAACCAAGAGTGTACACATTGCAACTGATAGTGTCTGAAGTGTGAATCCTGATCTCAATAAATTTACGCTCCATTAGGGAATACAAGACTAATATATGGCTATATACAAAAATGGTACAAAATTTGATTCAATGTTTTTAACTGCCCACTACTGTGGTTCTTAATATGTTCATCATAACCACAGTACTAGCAAAGAGGAATAACCAAAGCGTGGTGCATCTGAGACTAACCTAGAGAAGGAGGAGGGTAGAGGAGAAGGAGAGAGGAAAGGATGAAGAAAAAATGAGGAATGGAAATATCAAGGTATATTCTTTTTGAGCAACATTGTTGACAAAAGCCAGGAGAGAGAAATAAGTAAACCGTTTCTTATGTTAGCACATCTAAAATCTCTTCCCTACCAAACATCAGTACTGAGAAATCAATTTGGCAAATAAGAAAGACCTGTTCTCTGCCACTTTGTGTTGGAAAAGAAATGGAAATAAGCACCAAGAAAAGCCATGATGAGAAGGTGAGATTTTCATTTTGTAGGTGGGAAAATGTCACCAATGACTAGATAAATGGTGGATGTTAAAGAATGGAAACAAAGGGGATATAGTTCAGTGACACAGCACCTGGAAAATGTGAAGACCTGTGTGGAGATTCCCAGCACTGGGAGTCCGAGAAAGGGAGAGAGGGAGACAGACAGAAAGTGAAAGACAGAGAGGGAGAGAGGGAGAGAGAGAGAGAGAGAGAGAGAGAGAGAGAGAGAGAGAGAGAGAGAGAGAGAGAGAGAGAGAAAGCAAAGTATTTTATTCATTCATATAATGTGATTAAATACACTAGGACTAACAAGTACCCTCTAGCGTTTTACTAGTCAGAAAGCTACTCAAATGTATCCATCAAAGAAGTCTTCATTCAGTCTCAATTCTTCAAGCAATATCCCCTCTGACAACTCTGGACAAAGCTGATTTTGCTTCTGAATGAGCTCTCATTAATAGAAATAAAGGTACTACATATCATAGACATATTAAAAATCAATTCACACACACAGTCTTTAAAGAAAGCACAATTTACTATTTTTCTATTTCTCTAGTACATACTACACTGCCAGAAATTATTTCACTAAGTCCATCACTGAGGCTAATTAAGTAATTAAATAAGTGTGTTTTTTTTTTTTTACACAAGGACTCACTATGTAGTTCAGGCTAGCCTTGAACTCATGGCAATTTTCCCACCTCTGCCTCCCACATGCTGAGACCATAGAGATGCACCTCTCTCAACAAATGGATGTTAAATTAAATACAAATATAAGGTGGTTGTTTCTAAATAGGTAGCTAAAGACTTCTAATCATTCTGATGGAAAAAGTTTTGTTAATTTCAGAAAAAAAAGCTTCATTTGATTGACTCACTTATATTTGTAGATAACAATCAGGACCATTAGGTCTGCCATCATAAACTTGAGGATAAAACATAAGTACCTTGAACGATAGTGTCCTTGGGATTGACAGTCTTTGGGCAAGGTTCTGGAGAAGCTTGTGGGGTGAGAGACAATGAGGGGATGATTTTGGAAAATTCAACCTGCCATCCAACAACAGCAAATCACAACAATCCCATGTGCAAATTATTCAGCCCTTCCAAGATACCTCACACCCCAGTTTCAATCACTGGGCCTTGGTGTCAATCTAATTCCAGGGTTCTGTCATTGGATCAGGTGCAGGTGAATATGAGGCTCCTCAGATTTACTGCATCAAGTACACTTTCTTAAATTGTTTTTTCTTGCCTGGAGATCTATGAAATAAGCATTATACAACACATAATGATAAAACAAGTCTAGCATATTGGCTGTAGTCACTTTTATTCAAATAGGGAATAGGGAAGGTATAAAATCATTACTGAGCCATACAAATCCTGAAATCGTAGAACATTTACAGGAGTTGGCAGGAGTTCTAAGTCAATTGCAAACTAAATATTCTAGCACAGTATGATAGGTACTAGCAGAAAGTAATGGAATCCTAGTTTATAAATTGAGGGTCATTCATTGCACACAACAACAGAAAAAAAGTTATCATTTGCATCAGTTCCTTGAGTCTCGGTTCTCATGGGGTAATGCAAGGATGGCTAGGTACCAGAACAGTTAGCTGACTGCCATGAAGGAGAGGACCTGTGAATTTAGGAAATAAAGTTTTTTATAAAGCAGTTGCCTAGCTCCCATTTTCTCTGGTGTCAAATACTCTCCATATCTTTTAATAAAGGCTGTTATAAAATCTACCTTTCGATTTACATGTAAATATTTTATATACCAAATTTTTTCACTGTGCAAAGATCTTTGAAATGGTAACTGACAGTGAAATCAGTACATATGAATCTGAGATATCTAGAATTTTGAAAGACCCATGGTCACTTATCTCCTGAATATCTTTAAGATTTCAGGGTTCACACACATTGCAGCACATCCTTACCCTCACAGACATCTTTCAGGCTTGGAAATTTGTTGGCAAGAAGCATATTAAAGGCATCCACAAGAAGACATCAAACACAAAAATATTCATTTGAAGATTGAAAAAGAACACAAAAGGAGATAGAAAAAGAACACAAAAGCTGAGTTTCTTTATTTTGGTTATGCTAATAGTTTATAGGCTGAGTGCTGATTCAGTAGGTAACTCTAGAAGGTCACCTCCACTATGATCATATCAAGCTGCGTAATGATCCTATGCTAATTCTCTCAAACGCAGCTCTTGGAGTAATGCTTCTATTAAAAATGGTTTACAATAACCACTTTGGTGTGAGGAAAGGCTGTGCTTATATTTAGGAATTAAGGAAAGAATACACCGGCAGAATATAGCTAATAGTCATCACATTGCTTTAAGCCCCATAGTGGGTAAAAACAGAAAAAAGCATCACTTGTGACATCTTACACTTGCCCTTCATAAAGCCCTCACATTGCGCTTCTACCAAATCCCACCTTTCCATCTGGTATTAAATCCTTCATCCGTGTTCTCAGTAGGTCAGACACTTGTCTGCTCCATCTGAAAGGGTGATGACTGTCATTCTCTTCTGCTTTTAACCCTTGTGCAAATACTTTCATTTTCAGCAATCTAAACTAGAGTTGGTAGGGAAATGAAGTATGAGAAATGGGTTTGGTAACCCCTATAAAAGTCATATGGGTGAATGATAAGATGCACTAAAATATATACAAGTACTATAGATTGAATTTTATCCAAAAAATTAAAATAAAAATAAAAACACAACTCACTGCAAGCATTTCTATTTTTCATTACAGTTGTCTGATTACTTTGAGAATGATTTTGTTACATAAATAAAATTTAATCCTATATATAAGAAATTCACTTGTTTGGTCTTTTCAAAGGAGATTTCATCTTGGTTTCATTACATTCTCATTTGGACATGAGGCATAAGCAAAGACAGGTAATTGCAAAGGGTTATTGGAATCAATTTATTTCTTATTTGTTAAGACAATGGTCCAGGATTGAATAAATTTTACCTCTTAAAGTGTTATAGCTAAGAGATTTAAATGGTATGACTTTATCTTTGAAAGTACAGTTTGGTGTGGGGAATTGGACAAATACAATATTCTTTGGAAATGTAATTTTCGGTGGAAGGCATGAATGGTAATGTGTCTGCTTTGTAGGAAGAGTTAAAGATTATACTACTTCAGTATTTCTTCATGTTAGGTTCCAAGACCGATGTCATGTTGGAACATGTTGGTAATGCAAGCTCTCAATCCCCTTGCAGACAGTTATATTTTAGGTTAATTTAAAAAATACAGTCTTTTGCAAGTAAGATATCGAAAGAACCTGCTTACTAATATCTTATATCAACCAAACAAGATATATATAGGTGAAAATGAATTACATAAGTTTGTTTAGAGACATTGAAAGCTCATTGTGATCCTAGTTGCATAATGAACTAATATAAATTTACTTTCTTTAGAGAGATTTTAAGACTTTTAGTGACAAATGACTCATATAGTACTTCGCTTTTGACTTTAGTTTGCAACTAGGTTTGCATTTCAATGTGTCTCTGCATCTTAGCTTTGATGACCGAGTACTTGTTACACAATTGCAGATAGACAAATGTGAGGAGAAAACTATGGAACACTTATTTTCACAGAACATGCAAGTCACTTTCACTATTGAGGATTTTTTTGTTTATCCAACCTGCCTGTTTCTTTTCTAATTTAGAATCATCATTTGACCTGTTTAATTCCTCGGAGAACATAGTGGTTAGCGCTTTATTTTCAGTGCCACACTTTCAGAATAGTGTTTCAAATTTTTCCCTTAAACACACACCTAACAACTTCTTACAAACCTTTAAAGATCTATGGTGACAACACCATGGGCAGTTTCTTAGCATATGCATCACTTAAGACATGTTAATTGATATGGTCTGGTTTACTCCCCCAAACTACATTGCTTTTAAATATTGAAAATATTTAAATATTAGATTAAGATTACAAATTAGAATAAGATTACAAATTTGTAATTAAGATTACAAATCACAGACTGTTAAATATCAAATTCAATAACTGTAACAAAATTTTATCTCATTGTGTTAATTTCTTCAGTTCCAGTACTCTCACAAGATGGGGATGCTGAGACAAATAAACTGGTTTAACAGCAACATTTCCTGAAACCAGCCCATTACTCCAATTTGTACACATGCAAAGTTCAAGGTCTATTTTACCTGTGCATTAGTAGGTAAAAAGTGTGGGGCACAGAATACTCTGGAGAAGGGATATTAAAACAGTGTCCTGCCCTGAGTTTGCCAGTAATTGTATCTCCTGTGAAAAATACTTATCCTCAGTTTTATTCTGGCCTCATATTTGTTCTGAAAAACAAACTGCTCTTTAACAATAGCTGTGAAGTTCCTACAGTAACACAGCATTTTACAATATTTATAATAATTTCACAATATTCACTTGATGTAGGCTCATTTGCTTTTAAAATCAGCTTTTAAAGGTTAGTCTTTTAGTGATTCTGTCTCATTGAGAGAAAAAAACCACCACTTTTCTGTATCTATTCTATGTCATAATTACAATAAAACAGATACTCAATCAAGAATGTATTGTTATATAAGCAAACACCATACTCCTACATAGCAAATATGTCACAGTAATCCCATTATAGTGGTAACCTAGGCTGGTGGTAAATCATTTTCAAATAAATATCAGCTCGATTTGGATTACATATAAAGGGCTTTGTACAAAGAGTGGTACATTTTAAATATCTTTCATTTACCATGACAATTGAATTTTGGATATTTGTCACATTTTGCCAGGTTTGTGTTGGAAATAGCTGCAGAAGTTCCTGAAGCTTTCTTGTACTTCTATGCTCAGTGCATGGAGTAAGTTGTCATTTAGACACACCACAATTACTGCTTGTCATCCTGGATTAGACAATAGAGAAACAACGTCAGTCAACCCAGGACTTTCATCTTTGGGGTGACCTTTTCCTTTATGACAAGTACCTTGATGTTTCTTGGCATTTAAAACAATATTTTAAAATAAAATAAAATCTAAAAAAGGTCGAATGTTTTCTAAAATCACATTATGTAAAATTTTTAGATCTTGCTATGTGACAACTAAAAGAACTCTAGGTACAGTTAAATGACTGAAAGCAATGTAAAGATGGTTTCAGTTTAAAATAAAAGAGGAATGAAAAGAGATATTGTTCTGACAGTCGCAACATTTTAAAATTCTTTATAGATAATTTCTGAGACTGGTAACACACCAGCTAAAAATAAACTGTACTATTTAAAGGATTATAGAAAGAGAACTTGCACTGTTATGAAAATCTAGCATTAAACAGTGATTAGGGGAAGCAAAGAATAATTTCGTTTCAATTAATTAAACCAAAAAATTGTCTGTTTGTGCATCTGTTACTCAATATTTACCAATCTGAAGCCTAACGTGAGAACACAACTCACCTGTGTTTGGAGTGGAGCTCTTTTCCATAAAGCTGATTAAATTCCTATCTTCATTGCAAAAACACTAATAAGGGATTGACTGACTTAACAATTAGTCCATAAAACAAATGAGTTTGACTTATATTCTTTTCTTCTATGAGTCGTTAATCTGTTCACCAAAATCAGATGGATTTTTAAAAAGAATTTGCTTTAATTTGCACAGTTATTTGTTCATTTCATTCTCACAGATTTATATGTAACTGACAATGTTGAATTTTGAATTGTGCATGTGAATTTGACATATAGTGTCAATATTTGAGGAGTTAAAAGCCTATTAATGTATAATAATATAAGTACTAAAGTATGTATATATATTAATATGAATTAATATATTTACATTCAATTATTTTATACATAGGAGGAAATTTATTAACTTAGATTGAAATGTCACTGGAAATTTCCTGAAGGAAATTTTAAGGTTACTGTGATAAATAAACCCTTTATCTTCCAGTAAACAAAAGAAACAAATATTTGGGGCAGACTGTACAGTTTTTGTAAAGATGAAGGATCAAGAAAAATGCCAAGTTGTGATTGGGAAGGAGAAAATGTTGAATGGCAGAAACACTAATTGTAACTAGAAAGTGGTGACAGATGAAGCCAGGCAAGTGTTACCTGGCATGAGATATGCCCTTGAAACTAATCATCATGTTCTTACCAACTCAGGAATTATTCCTGATACACACGTAAGGAAAGAGTGCTGACAAATTTTAATATTTTCATGAATCACTTTCCAAATGAGGGCTATTGTCCATGTTCCTTCCATATTCCTCTAAGTAGAACTAGGGATGTAGCTCAGTATTTGGGGTTTACAAGCATGAGACTGTGGATATAATCCAAGTATTGGGGACCAATTTTAAAATGAATATTCGTATTTTCATGTAGTAGGTTAGTTAGTGTTTTCTTACAGATAAGGGGAAATCTGTACATTTTATTCCATTCCCAATCCTCTATCAAATGATTCAGTTATTGCATGTAAGTATTATTTTAAAGATTTAAAGCTTTTTAAAGAATGGCCTTATATTCTGATGTCAAATAAGTTTCAGTTTATTGGATGTAAGTATTATTTTAAAGCTTTTTAAAGAATGGCCTTGTATTTTGGTGTCTGGTTTATTTCAGGAGCTATAAGGACAAGTGTAATATTCTCCTCCTAATGTTTAATTATTATGGAGTATTACAAAAGAGTATAATGAAATGGAGGGACTCAACCTGTATGTGGTCATAGAGAAGCACAGAAAGTTGGTAATAGAAGGAAACATGAATGTTACAGATGAGGAAACTATGACTCAGAGATGTGGTCAGGCTTATACAAAGGCAGAATTGACAGTAGGAAGGAAGCAGACCTTTTGATATTCAGGACACAGATAAGAACAACAACAACAAAATCTGGGTTAGGGGTGAGACTATGGAACAAAAGAAAGTTAGATTATAGATATAAGCCAAAATATTGAGCTAATTTGTAGAGAAAGTGCGACTAATAAATGTTGGTCTATTTATATTTTTCCATTTTTCATTGATGTATAGTATCTAAAAGAAAAGTGAAAAGACATGTTCAGAGAAACCAAATAAGCTAAGAGACTACTAGGCATAAGGGAAAAAAGAAATGAGAAAGACAATGCTCTCTATTACAGGTAGAAAAAAATCTAAAAGAGGTGATGATAGGCCAGTATGTAAAACATTTTATTCAGATGTTTGTGAATTAGCCCACTTGTGTCTCTTTATTTATTTAGTTAATTAGGTTAGCATTCTACTTTCTGTTTTCTTCTGAATTAAAGGAAATATCACACATAATCAAAAAGAAGATAAAGAAAAGTAAATTTCTTTTACTGCAACTCTTGATTCCATTTTGGGAACTGTTCTAATTTTCTATTCATAAGAGCTCTTATAATACGGCCTTTTATTAGCCAGTCCTTATATGCATTCACTCATGTATTTTTAACAATATGTAGAGAATTCTGAGATTTTATAGATAAGTTTAGAAATGTTCAAAGTAAATAACTCTCTATGGGAGTAATTTTTGGTATTGTTGGAACAGATTCTTGGAAACACCTGCTGAGATTTTTGCTTTTTGTTTTTTAAATTTATACTATAGGCTGATGTCTTCCCTTAAATCCTCTACCATCAGCCCCTTCTCTTGGTGTGAGCGTTTTCTACCAGGGTACTCTACCATCATGGAAATAAGTAAAGTCTGCAAGCACATGGTAGAAAGAATATATATATTTAAAACTAGCTGAACTAAACAGTTAAATGTAGAAAATTTTATACTTTGTCCTGAATTGAAACACACAAATGATTAAAAATAAATAAAAACAAAACTCAAAAATAAATGGGTTTGATTTTGATTTTTTTTTTCTGTACTATGTATTGAACCTAGGGTCTCAAGTATTCTAGGTAAGCATTCCATCACTGACTAGTGATTTGTTGCTGTTTTTGTTATTAAAATGGAACATTTTCTACAATCAATGTATTTCTAAGACTATGTTTAAAAGAACTTTCAATGCTAATAAAATGGAGATTTCTTCGATTCGATGATCTTTTAATCAAACTCTGTCTCATTCCAGCTGGTATAAAGGCAGAGGAGCTGTACAAATAAAGCAAAGGAGTCCCATGGTGAATGCACACTGAACTGCATGGGAGTGGTGTTCCCAAGTCCTACCTGTGTTTATCAGTTCAGAATCTGATTGTAGCACTGTTAAAAAAAAGTCAGTAAAATGAATTTTAATATGAAACTATACTATGCCAATTTATGAATTCTATGTTAAGAAAATGAAACTGCTTTTTATTTTTGTTCCATGTGTATTCTTGCAAATGTCTGTCTTCTTCGGGTTATTCACAGGGCAAGTAGGATCCAGAATGATGTCCTTCAAATCTGACTGAAGGAAAAAAATATACTGTTTCTGGTCTAAAGAAGTAAGTCCTGAATGCAAGCAAGCAAGCAAGCAAGAAAGAAAAGAGCCCCAGTTTTTACATATTTTTTTCTATTGGTGGTGTTGGTGGTAAATAAGTTGAAACTTTTCAAAATGAGTTTTAAAGACTTGACCAAGAAATTTCAAGAATATTAAAACAAATGAAAGTCAATTAAAATACCAAGTAGGATTAATACAGTTATTTCAAATAAAAGACTTTGACAATAGTCACAACATAAATTTCTATTTCTTCATTTTGTCTCAATATTTTTATTTTTAGTTATTTTGTCACACTACTAAAAATTGGTGAGCTCCTGGTAACAAAAAGAGTTATACAGACTACAAACCCCTTAGATGTCATCAATCATTCAAAAGCCTCTATTTTAAAATGCGCCTGATTATCACTTCAGGTTGGTAGTGCTACATCTGATACAATTTTGCAAATCCTTCCTGCAATGGATGGGTCTGTTCAAGTTCTTGTCTACTTTTGTGTTGTTTTTTTTTTGCTCCTGGCATAAAGAACTTTTTATACATTTTAGACACATAAATTACATACTTGGCAAATATTTTCTACCATTTGTTGAACTGTGAGTGTTTTGATTTTGTGCTTTAAATAAATGAAATCTCATTTATTTTTATTTACATTTGCTGTTCATGCTTTTGATATCATATGTGAGAAACCCTTGCCAAATCTAAGGCTACATTTATTCCTACGTTTTCTCCTACAAGTGTTATCACTTTAGATCTTACATTTAGGTCATGCATACACTCTTAAGTTCTGCATGCTGTGTGAGGTAGGGAATCCAGTTTCATTACTCTTTTGTATATTTTTATTCAGAATTTTCAAGTATCACCTTTTGAAAAATCTATTTCTTCTACCACTTAATGGACTTGGTACCTTGTTCAAAATTTACTTGCCAATACATGTATGAGTCTATTTTAAAAACTCCATTCTGTTGCATTAATGTATATATTGTTATCATTATGTCAGTATCACAGTCTTGATTACCAGCATAATTGTGAACGCAGGAAGAGTGAGGTAAATGCCTTTATATACGTAGAATTGTTTGCATTAGTTGGTGGAAATTTAAACATTTAATGAATGATTTCTTAGGGCAGCATATATAACAGAATAGTGAAAACAAATGCAAGACATTATAAACAAACAAAAACGTGTTACTTATGTAATAAAATTTTAGGAAGCTGGGGATATAGCTCCTTCTTGGCAAGTACAAGGGCTGAGTTTGATTCTGTGTACCAGAAAATAGAGATAAGAGAAAGAGAGAGAGAGAGAGAGAGAGAGAGAGAGAGAGAGAGAGAGAGAATTATCAAGTCAGAGAATACAATGAGCACAAATATTTAAAAGTGTACTATTGGGTGAGAATGAAACTAAGGTACAACAGAAGGATCACAATTTGTATGAGTGTAAATGAGTATTATGGTTTAAAATAATTTTAAGTGTTTATTTGTGTTTGCATAGCTGCCTTCTTTCACTGCATATAATGATCCCCAGTTCTACACAAGGTGTTGCAAATGGTAGGATTTCATATTGTGCAGCCAGACAATATTCCACTGGGAATATCTTCTAACTCATATAATTCCATATGTAAGATGGTCAGTGAGATTAATTAACAGATGAATAGGAAATTCAGACTCCTCCAATTTTTTGTTTAATCTCCAAATATATGAGTATATTTTGGTAGCTTATGTTGTGATATTGAAATATCACTCTTCCTCCCTCCTTCTTTCTGTGTTCCCTTCTCTCCATACCCTTCATCTCTCCTTCCTCTTCTGCCTCCATCCCTCTCTTCCTCTCTCCTTCCTTGTCTTCCTCTCTATTTTTGAAATTCATATGCTCCCCCATAAAACTTCCTTATTTCTGCCTCAATTTTGGGGCCTTATCATTTCTCAGTCATCTAGACAAGATTAAAGCATATATTTTAAATAGTTTCTACCTTATGCTCCTAAGAATGCTACTAGGAAAGATGAATTTATGTGAGAACTATGGCCTGTGTCCTCAACACTTCAGTCTATGCTAACCTTCTGGAGATTCAAAATAATTGTTTTGGCCTACTTTATATCAAAGTGTCCACTGTTTATTAGGAAAACATAGGAGAGAGAAAGCCAGTGGTGGTGGCTTTTCCTCACATTGTCGCATTCCTGAGAGGAAATCTATTTCTAAAAGTGGTTCTGTGTCTCATAGTATTCAAACAAAGTTTGAGCTAGATACAAAATGCTTATTCACTCTCCAATACAAATTCTAGTACAGTCATCATAAAAAGAAGAAAAGGATAGAAGAAAGGAAGGAAGGAAGGAAGGAAGGAAGGAAGGAAAGAAGGAAGGAAAGAAGTAAGGAAGGAAGGAGGAGGGGGAAGGAAGGAAGGAAGTTGGAAGGAAGGAAGGAAGGAAGGAAGGAAGGAAGGAAGGAAGGAAGGAAAGAAGGAAGGGAGATGGAAGGGAAGAACTGATACCTGGCTGCCCACTGTTGACACAGAGTATGGCAAATCAGTCACCAGACTTTCTGAGATTTATAAAGCTTTGCATATCTTCCCATTGATTAATACTCCTACTCTATTTTCTTTCTTAAAGGATAAATGAATATGTATAAGTGTATATGTATATTATACCTATTAAACTGCAAGTCTTTGAGGTGAGCTTTTTAAAGAAATCACTGAAGAATAACAGTAATAAAAAATGTGAATTCCAAAAGAAATGGTTTTGAATAAGAGTCAAACAATTGAAGTGAATGTTACTAAGAACTGCACTTCTAAAATTTCATTCTGACACTTGCTTGGATTTCTGTGATAATAGTTACCAAACAGAACTAGTCTTCTCCTACTTGATGGATAGCCCTGTGAATATCCAAAGACATTCTCATAACTAGGAGCTGTATAAAAGCATGTACATTTGGAATTAGATATAAACATCTGGGGACATGTCAACCCACAGAGGCTATAGAGACTGAAGGAACAGAGAGAGATCACTGATATATTGCAAAGCTAAATAGTACACCAGGGGTGTCTGTGATTCAGCTCTACAAATACAGAGCTATCTGAGACAGACTCCTGAGAATCATTCAGGGATAGTGAGCGTAGACAGGATTTTTGATGCCAGTTATTTTCAGTAGTTCTTGGATCAGACATAATTGAAGATCACATTGGAGTTGTGAAGGCATGAATGCAGTCCCTCAGAGTCAGCGCCAGGTGATTTGAAACTATGCACATCTTAGTAAACCCACTACGGCTTGATTTCTCTGTGGACCAGAAGGGTTAGCTTTCTGTGAGAATTTCTCTTTTACAATTTGGCCCTTCTTATTTTAATGACTAGTGTGAGTTTGGGCAAAACTGTAGAACTTCTCTGAATCTTGATTTGCTTAACCGTGAAATAAGAAACTCCAACAAAATAATATGTACAGTCAGATTTTACACCTGTAATAACCTCTATTCCTTCTATATGATAAGGCAAATGAGCCATTGCTTTTATCTGGAATGATTTAATTGCAATTTAGTTCAAAACTAGCATTTGAAAAATAACCAGAGCCTTTGGATAATTTTTGCAGAACAATACAACTGATTTCCTAATTTTTACAGAACAATACAACTGATTTCATATATATATATATAATCAATTCTTTTATATATATCATTATGATGTGGCTACTGTGAATGAGCAACTGAATTTAAAATAAGAAATTTAACTTAAACTTAAATAGCCATATGTAGGTAGCTACTGTTTGGAACGGGACAGATATTGAAAACAGTTATGTCTAATACTATAAGCAATTATGGAGCAAAAGAACATCTAGTATCTTATCAAGTGCAGTTTAATAAACAAAAATAGGAGACACTGGGGTCTTTAGTTCATCAAATTAATATTTCCATGGTTATTTAGTATCGTTATGTACCATGGACTGTGGCCACTGGTCAATGTAGTAAGGCATTTAAGACATAGCCCATGAACCTTAGGCAATACACTGCCTACTAGGAATGACACACACATGTGTTGAAGATACTATGACAGTAACATGTGGCTTAATACAGGTAAGCATGGATGCCACTGAAATTTAGTCACTAACTTATGCCTGATTTAAACAAAATACTTCCTTTGAAGATATAATTTGAATTGAGTTTGAAAAAAAATAAGAGAACATGATAATCAGAAACACCTTCAACCATAAGCATGTAGAATTTCTGGATGAAATAAACTAAGATTGTTTTCAATAGAATAACTATGTATACAAGCAAACATACAGGGAGGGGAAACTTCTAGGTTCCTGAAAAGAAAAGTAGAAAACTTAATTGATAAATGTATGAAGAAACACTGAAGCTACTGATAGGACATAGTAAGCCTGGAGTTTATCGCTTTTCACTATGTAGAAGTTGAAGTCTGAAATCTCCCCAGTGTGTGACACAAGGTCAAAGGAGTAGAAATGAAATCTCTATGAAGCCATCATGTAAGGGCATTCGTACCCCTGGTGATACTGACCTAGTCACCAAAGGATTCAACAAATAAACATTTCTATGTCAATGACTCTCAAACTTGACTGCACATTAGAATCATGTGGGAACTTACAAACTAACAAATGCATAACAAAGGAATGAAAACAAGAAAACCATGGTTGCTGAAATCTTTCCTAACAGAGCAATTAAATCAGAATCTCAGTGGGGCATTGATCTTATTTAAAACTCCATGCATAAATCCAATGTGCAGCCAAGTTTCAGATCCACTCTTGGAGGTGAACTCTGGAAATTTAAAATGCTAAGTATCAGGCAAATTAGGCATCTAAATGTACTCTACCTTAGGCAAAAAAATAAAATAAAATAAAATAAAATAAAATAAAATAAAATAAAATAAAATAAAAATCACAAGCAGCAGTACTAGGTAAAATACTTTCCTTAATTGTTGATGCTCCTGAAGTTCCAAAGTGCTTTTAGGGTGCAAGAAATCTACACTGTTAAAAGAAAGTCCTGCAATGTTAAGCTAAAATCAAACAAACTAAAAAAAAAAATTGAATTAAAAATTCATCATAAACAAGAGACAGCAATAAAAGACAGAATTACAAGTGCACGACTACAAGACAATCTGAAGAGACACAGATTTTATCTCTAAAATGTTTAAAAACATGAAAAGAAAGAACTGGAAGTATAGCCAATCATTATTAGATGTTTCCGTTGTGCCAGACGGAGCCAGGAAGTTTCTACAGAATTGGTGGCACTGGTGGTTTGAAAAAGGAAAACAAACGAACAAAAATTAGCGAAGAAAGTACATATGAGGAAATCTACTTTTGGAGACTGCAAGGGCTATTTTGCAGAAAACAATATTCAAATGGGAAGAACAGTAAAAATTTTAAGTTAACCAGGGATTCTGAAGAAATAAAATACTTAAGGTGTGTGTGTGTGTGTGTGTGTGTGTGTGTGTGTGTGAGTGTGTGTGTGTTTATATCTTTTATAAATCCTCAGACAGTTTCACTGCCTTTGGTAAGTAAGGTATGATAATTTTATGTGTCAACTAACATCATAGTACCAAAATATTTAGTCAAATACTAGTCTCCAGATATTGCTCTGAAGGAGTATTTTAGGTGACCCTAACATTTAAGAATGGATCCTAGGCATAAAGCATATTACCCACAATAATGTGAAGGAGATGCATCCAATCAGGAACACCTCAAGAGAAAAAAAAAATAGAACTAACATCCTCAAGAAATGGGAGATTCTGCTTCCAGATCCCTTTGGAATTCCAGCCACAATCCCAACACTTCAGTTAGCTCCAGGCTGGCAGTCTGCCTTTGGAATTTTTGTCCTGCCAGCATCCACAGTGTTGCAAGCCAATTCCTTAAAATAAAGCTCTCTTTCTCCAGATAGATATGGCACATTGCATACTGCCCCCAGTCCTTAGCTGTTCCCTGTGTCTGTAAAAATTTTCATTTGACTTTATTATACTACCTACTTAAAGTAAAGCCTATTTCCTCCCCTCAGATTTGGCTTGGTCTTACGAACTGGTTTACTCTAATGGTCTCTTAACAGACACAACACAATTAGAGACTGAAAATGTTCTCATTTGGCAGGGCCTGTCCTGGGCCTCTACCATTTCCATGGGGAACCTGTGTTCCAACGGGGTCAGAGGAGGATGGGAGACACCTGAGCACTTAGGCTACAGTGTGAGTGGCTGAAGGAAGTTATGTCTGATGGATAGAGAACTGGAGCCTTGTATTTTTAGCTTCCCTGTTACCTTGAAAAGTAGCCAACACTGGCAATTTGAAGGAGCAGAGGTTTAATGATTTGACCCCGAGTTTCATTCCCCCACTGGCTGGCTTCAAGCCAGGAACAGCATGGCAGAAGAGTTTGGTGGAGCAAAGCTGCTTGCTTGATGGCAGCCAGAGTGTGGAACACAAGGAAATGGTGCCTGGTAGAAACAAACCCCTCACTGTCTCACTCCAGTGACTCACTTCCAAGTGGGCCTCAGCTCTTGAAAGCACAGCCAGTTATGAACATCGGAACTAATGCACTGATGGGTGGAGTGGTCCCCAAGATCCAGTCACCCCAGAAGAGTCTCCAGAACTAGCCAAGTTGACCACAAAGATGAACTACACAGGTCTGTTATATGTCATGCACTTAAATATTAACATCCTCTAGGTTAATGGCTGTATTCATTTTATCTGGGGAGTGATAAAATAGCCTTTCCTTGAAAGACATGCGCAGCTTATCTATAAGACAAAAGTGAAAAGCATGTTGTGTCTTAGGTTAAAAAATGAGGTGGTTTTAGGTTCTCAAGTGATAAATTTTAAAATACATTTTTAATAAAAATTATACATAGTTTATAAAAGGACCCCTGTAGCATTATGCTGGCATAGTGAAGTTAAATAAAATTCACTAAAAATAAAGTAGAATCTTCATCTTTTAAATAAGGCTCGAGATTCAGAAAATGTGAATCACTGGAGGAGATATTGTTTTGCAGGATCACATTTCATTTCAGTTGGTTATGATAACTTAAATTCAAATTTAATGCAAAATAAATATATGTAAAAATATACATAATCAAACAATATTGAGTATTGAGAATATTCCCTCTCCACAAGTAGTTCAGGTAATACAAGGACCATAGCTATGAATTTTGAACATAACTATGACTTACCATATTAAAGAAAAAAATCAACTAAGAAATCTTGCATTTTGACACATCCTGCACAATTTAATTTAGATTATTTTTTCTTCTTAATTGTAAAAGTGTCTTAATATTCTATTTAAATCCACCTCATTGCAGAACTCTGCAATAATACTGTATATTCTTGAATACCAAATTATCTATTCACTGGTTGTATTTTCATGGCTACCCTGCTTTGTTCCTAAAGTCTAGTTTCATTTCATAAGAGGAGGGCAAAATGTAATTGCAATCCTTAAGATTGGGCATGAGATAACAGCATAAGTCAATGAAAAACATAGTGCCTAAGCCTGATGTGTGCTTCGATATTAGCTATTAACAACTATGATTATAATCACACTTTATTATAATTTCCTGACTCTACAATGTTGAGAGATAAGAGCCCTCACTTTCACTGTTTTTCTGTATGAAATCAAGCATACAATCTGTAATGTAATGTATATACTAACAAAATATATTACACAATATATATATATATATATATATATATATATATATATATATGATATTTTCTATGTTATGGGACTATGGTCAGGACTTATCTCAGTACTAGTTGAGTGGCAGTATATATTCTCTGCATATTCTAGTACAGGAAATGTTTAATATCAGTTTCTTCAATTAATGTCCTAGTGTTGAAATTTCACATGCTTAGAATCACATACTAACTGCTTCTGACATTGATTACACAACATATTCACTATGAAAAGCAGAACTGTATTCACTTTTTCCAGCAGAGGTGATGGCTTCTAACCCTTATCTGATTCCAGTTTCCCAGTTATAACTATCACTGCACCTACAAATAATGCTTATATGAGAATAATAGAGAAAAAGGTGAAGGATATGAACTTTCCTCAGAAGACTCTGGGAAAAACCTTCCTTACCTGCACCTCCCACTCAATCTCTTTTCACAGACATATCATTTCATCCTTTTTTGCAAGAACTGAGTGGGATGTTTTTTCTGCCCCTGGGACCTGTCAGGATGATATATTAAGGAGAGACACTTTCAACACTGAGCAAGGGAACCTGGACTTTCCATGTAAGATCAATAGATCTATGGTCCTTGAAGTTTCTCCATGACCTAAGAGTTTCTATGAGAGTTTTACTCCTATTTGTGCATGGTTTGATAAAAATATCATTTCTGTGCCTTGGTCATAGATTAAGAAAACAGAAAATTACTTTTTTTTCTGAATGTGATAAAATAAATCTTGATCGAAATGTTTCTTGTAGAAGAAATTAGACACATTTATTTCTATGCATAATTTAAGAACATTTAGTACATCAAGAAGACATGGCAGGCTCCTTGTTCTTATAAAGTAGATCAGTATCAAAGATTCAAATGTATAGTATTTATTTTCTTCTTCTGACTATCTCAAGCATTTTGCTGTCAGTAAAAAAGAGATGTTCAGTACAAGTTTTTATGTACCAGCCAGTGAAATGAAATGTTCCACTGGCTGGTACATAGGCGATGCTCCAAAATAATTTACTCTACACTTATGCCATGGCCAGCATTCTGGAATTCATAGTAGAGTCAGGTGAAGAGCTACTAAGGAAACATTTGCTCCACATTAAAATTAATAATATTTTAAAATATGAACGAAATTATAGGACACAGGAAAAAGGTAGCAGCCCATTCTCTCAATAGATTTAAGAGTTTCTTGGAAGAGAAAGGATTCATTAGCATAAAAGAGATAAAAAGTTTTGCATGAACAATGTTATGAAAGGTAAACAAGCTTAAGAACAATCAATCCAGAAACATGAGTTAGGTTTTAATAGATAGATACTCTGCGTTCCGTAAAAGAAAGTCCCTATATTCAAGATGAAAAATACATATTACATCCATATATCATTATCTTAAGTTACTGAACTGGAACAACTACTGTAGATATTGAAGTGTGTCTCTTCCTATGTGTGGTACTAAGTAAACATATATATAAATGAAGCATAAAAATGAATCTGACTCTTTCCTCTGTTTTGCAATTTTGCTCATATATTTTGAGCATGTCTCTCTGCACATTTTATTTTGAAGAGTATGTTTCCTATAATTAACCAATTATTATTATTATGTTTTAAGATTATAGTACCTTTAAAAAGTTCCATAATTATTCAAAAACAGTAAGTTCTAGCTATGGTTTTTATCTAGGTATCTCCCCAAAGCCTCATGTACTCATAGGTGGGGCTTTTTGAAAGTTATTCTTTTTAGAGTGTGTGATACTGGGATTAAGAGTGCGTGGTACCTGAGTCATCCACTAATTGGTTTAGTATTGTTCTGGGTAGATGGATTAATTGAATGCATTCACTGAAGACAGAAAGCCCACTCTGCTTGTGAGAGGCACCAATCAGTAGGCTTGTAGCCTGAATGAAACATAAAGTGAAAGACGGAAGGCAAGTTTGCTGCCTCCTGTCTGCCCTGCCATGGACCCTTTCTCCTCTGCCCATTCCCCTGCCTTGGAGTCAGTTTACTATAGACTGAATCCTCTACCAACTGTGAGCTAAAATAAAGCTTTCCTCCTTTAACTCTTGGATGTCAGTTACTTTGTCCCAGCAACAGGAAAGCACCCTAGCTGATTTTTATATGTCTATTTGTTGGATCAACTAAAAGCATTTATTTTGACATAATAAAAAGCATTTAATCTAAAAAACAAAATTAGTACAATATTTATTTGAAGAATAATGTATTCTAAAGGCTTAATATTCAAAAGCAGCATAATGTAGATTACCATCTTTTTTAGAAACCCACAACACAGAAATATATAAAGTAAATCATGAGTTAAATGCCCAATCTCCCTCTTCATTTTCATCAGTAGTCTACTATTAATTGCTTGATAGATATAGATATAGATATAGATATAGAGATACACACATATACATATATACATATATATAGGTATTTATTATTGGTTATATTTTAGTTATGAAATTTCTTTTAGATTTCTCATGTATTTGGTAGGTGATTGGATCACAGGGATATTTCTCTTCATTATATACTCATACCTAACCATACTGTTTAGAGGCAGGGCCTAGTTAGAAGAAGCAAATCCCTGGAGGATACATATTTTTCCCCAGCTCTTCCTCTATCAATGTATTCCTGAAGGACTATATATTCTTTCCCCAGCTCTTCTGCTCTGAACAGACTGGCCACCATGACATGAACAGATTTCCTCCATGATGCAATTTCTGCCCTGGAGCTCGCTACTCATGGACAGAACCCACTGAAACCATGAGGCAAAATGAACATCTAATTTAAGTGTTAGTGGTTTGATATTTTGTCCTAGTGACAGCAAATAGACTAAATCAGAAAACTGGTACTGAGAGAATTGTCATTGAAACAGTTAGAAAACTTCAGATGAGGTTTAGAGGAGAAATTTCGAAAAGTTTGAAGATATCCAGGGTAGAGAAACCCTAGAATACTGTAAGGAGTGTCTGATATTTTAATGAGTCAAAGATCAGAAGACCAGAAACAAGCATGGACAGCAAAGGCCAGGCTTAGGTTTCAGTTGGGAATGAAGACTGTACTGGAATCTGAACTAAGGCACATGCATGTTTGATTGTGGTGAAGAATTCATCTGTATTTTGTCCACATCCTTTAACTGTGCAAGGCCAGATGTCTGGGTAGAGAATTATTTGATTTGGCAGATGAAATTTCAAGAACCGCAGCCTTCAGACTATGGCACAGTCACCATTCACTGCTTTTAGCCAGGTTTAGAGCAAGAATCAGAAGGCAACAGCAAATGTAAATAATTTTAAAAGCTTGTGGTTCTGCCAGAAA
Source organism: Dolichotis patagonum (assembly GCA_004027295.1). NCBI lineage: Eukaryota > Metazoa > Chordata > Mammalia > Rodentia > Caviidae > Dolichotis > Dolichotis patagonum. The sequence continues at coordinate 23,241 of PVJX010016891.1, forward strand.
GAAGGAAAGCATGGTTGCAAAACAATTAGCATTAAAAATGATTCAAGAACTGTACATGAGGACATTAGGAAAGGTGACTCAAGGGCACCTCAGAAATCAGAAAGGCCACAAACCAGTGTGCAAGACAACAAACATTTCATCTGGGAAGAGAGTGCCTGTGACAGTTACTCAGTAGAGGCCTCCTAGAAAGTACAAATCCTGAGATTCATTTTGCTGTGCTGGGCAACCCCAGCACCCAGAAGCTACTGCACGTATGTAGTGTTGTCTTCTCAGGCAAGTAGAATGCAAGAGTGATGCCATCATTAAGGTTTCCACCCAGAAGAATCCTTTTGTGTTCTGACAAAAATGAATGACAAGGTCACAGTCCTTACCATGGTCACCTGAGAGGGGACTGTGATGTGTGAAGCCAGGAGATTGAAGCTGAATGTGCAATGGAGATTTCAGGAAGTTGGAGGAGGTGGGAAAGTAGACCATATGCTTAGGAAAGTGGCCACGGCAGGTGAAGCCAGCCCAGGAAAGAGACTATGTGGGCCCTTTCAGAGTTCACATCTCAGCACAACTTGCCATGGGTTCTGGACATGGAGTAACAAGAAGCAACAGTTGTTCTTTGGGTTTCAGCTGTGTTATGATCCCATTTGTTTCTACTCTCTTATTCTTCACTTTTGGAAGGGGATATTTACTCTGGCATCTTACGTTGAAAATATTTGACTTACCATTTGTTTTTCATGTGAGGTCACAGCTACAAGTTTGCCTTGAGCTTCACAGAAGACCTTGGAGCTGGACTTTGTAGAAATTCTAGAACTGATAAGTTTGGACCAGTGATGGGAAAGTGGCACGTAAAGGAGTTATGTATATAATTATCATTTGTACAGATAAAACTAAAAAATTAGTATTGTCATGCAATTAATTTCTAATATGGGCATCTTCAAACTTTCAAAATCAAGACATAACTGCTTGTAACTGATTATTTTTACTAGTAAATTACATTATTTTTCTATTAAACCTTAGTTTTTGAAGCAGTTTTAGGATCATCATAAAATTGAGCAGAGAGGTACAGAGACATTTCCTATACTCCTTGTCCCCAAACATCATAGCTTCTTTCCTTATCCAAATTTTCATCAGCATGGCATATCCACTATAACTGATGAATTCATATTCATATATCTTTAATAGATAAAGTCCTTAACTTTGGTATTATGCCTCTAATGCATTTGGACAAATGTACAGTATCATATACCACTATTACTATTTAATAATATGGAGTATTTTTAATGTTGGAAAACCTCTCAGTGTACTCGTTGTTTCTTCCCCAAACTATCTGCACCCACTAATCTTTGCTTTCTGCATAGCTTTTCTCTATTTTCAGAAGCATGTAGTGTAATGCCTCTGTGTAGTGGCTTAGGCTTCCTCCTCCTCATCTCATGGTTTGATTATTCATATTTAATTTTAGTATTATATAATATTTCATTTCCTAGATACAAGACAGGTTTTCCATTTACCAAGATATCTTGGTTGCTTGCAAGCATTTCCAATTATGAGCAAAGCTCCTATATTATTATTACTTGTTGTTATATAAGAAAATGGTTCAACTCTTTTCATTATTAGCATACACCCTGCTATATTTACCTGTTTATTTATATATGAAGAGTGACACAGAACACCCACATGCTCTGTGCCACTTATGGGTACAGTGTCATTTGAAGAGCCAATAGAAGTTCATAAAAGAGATATGACTATGCTTCAGCATTAAAAACACTTTCAAACTGGGCATGATGGCACACTCCTGTAATCCAAGCACTCAGGAGGCTGAGGCAGGAGGATCACTGTGATTTAAAGGTCAGTCTAGGTTACATAGTGAGTTTCATACCAGCTGTAACTGATAGTGAGATCTTGTATCTAAAAAAAGGACTTTCATACACAAGGGTTGATGAAGCTATACAACTTCTCTAAAACTGCTTTTTTCTTCTCCAAATCTTCATTTCTTCATCAATAAAACTGGAATAAAATGTTTCTTTCTTGCAAAACTGTTATGTTTACATATGGAAATATAATGTTCAGTGCCACAAAAATATGCAATCTTGCATTGAAAAACATGTATATAGAGATATATATTCGTTTATGTTACATATGTGCACATATATGAAATTTTATTTCATAGCAATATCTGTACTGTATTTAAGTCATTATTCACCTAAGACTTTCCAGGATGGGCTTCTATATGACTTTCTATCTCAGGGTTCAAATTTATGGTAATCCATGTATCTCTTATTGATGTCTTAGCCATTGTCAATATAGACATGCTAGTTATTCAAAACTTTCCTAAGTAATCTGGATTACCACTATCAGGTTTTCATGTTACCAGTTAAAGAAAGCATCTTAAATTCTCCTACCAAATTCAGTTGCATAGGGACAAACATGACTCTTGTAGAGTTTTTATGAGGTAGGAAAAATATTTCCTAAGATGTGTTATGATTTCAGTATGTGTGTGTGTGTGTGTGTGTGTGTGCTTGCATGTGAATGCGTGTGTTAAAAGTTATGGTTATTTATGTATTAAATATCCACAAAACACAAATGATTAACTTAATCATTAACATGTAAGATCCATGTTTGTATATTTGATTCTTTTCCTTTCCCTGCAATATAAACATTCCAACATTTTTCTACCATACTAAATACAAGTATACGACATATAACATGCAATCTTTCCATTCCTAGAAGTGTTGGCCTCAATTCTAATAAATAGGAAACCAAATATAAGGAAGACTATCATTAAAAATAATATATATTTGTTGCTATTCAGAACCAAATTTGCAGTTAACAGGTACTTGTTGTTGAAGAACTAGAGGAAGTCTATGAAAAGAGTAAGGACAGATATGACAAAACTTGAGAGACAGTCACAGAGAGGACATTTACAGCCCTTAATGACAACAGCAAATGCCACATTCCACTCTTCAGAACTAGTAAGTTAAGACTGTCAGCCTCTGCTTGCTGAGCTGGGCTTCACTTTGAGTAGTTACCGCACACAAGCCTTGTTGCCAAAGCAATTCAGGAATGAAAAAAAAACATAGTACATGAACCCTAGGAGAGCTGCTATTTAGGAAAAAAAGGAGCTAAAGCACAGCTCAAGTCTGGAGAGTTAATGAGCACTCTAAGGAGTGGCTTTCCACAGGGGAGTTTGTCAGATCAATTCACTAATTGTGTATCATTTTGAAAATTTTCAGCAGAATAGGAGTAATTATATGTTTCTTATTTTTAAGAGCTGACACTGGGGTATAACAAGGCACCTGAGAGTTATGCAATGTTCTGTTATTGAAAAGTATTGTTATTCGTGAGCATGACAGAGAAAAACAACTTACAGATGTGCAGGACACCTTGAAAACTGAACACTAGACCCTACACTAAAGAGAAGTCCCAGTTAGAGAGTGTACCAGCTTTAAATTCAGAAAAGTAGCACATATACGCCACTCTCCTAATCCACCTCCATCCCTGAATGTATCAAACAATGAATACTTCCTACACACTGCTGTCACTGGTGGTGTTAATAGGCTGATACGCAGTCTGGTCATGGGAGTGGTTTAAAATGATTTATTACCCAGCATCTATTGATTACACGTACATTACTTCCTTTACAGTATTTCCTTTCACTGAGATACTCTAATTTGAATGAGCAAAGCAAAGCACAGATTTCAGCTGGTCTAAAAGTGGACACAGCTTTAGCTAGGATAATCAGAAGCAGAAGTAACGTCAGGATAATTGTAATGTCGGCAGTGACACTGTCATGCATTTCAATACTTCTCTCTAATTAGGCAGACTTCTCCACTTCTCCTTGAGATACTTAAAATTTAGCCTTGAGCTAAACAACTACTTTATAATGACACTTACATTACTTGCCAAAATTTAGTCATTGTCTTTCACCATATTTATATAAAGAAATATCTCTGCAAATCAAAAATGACGTTAGGAGTATCTTATTATGGGGTCAGTGCCACTGAATCTTCATCATGTTGGATGAACTAACAGATTGCTATAGAAGTGATTAGACCATGAGCTCATCAGTGGTTTAGACCATTGGTGAATTCACTGCTGAATGGGCTTTTAGGAAGAAGTAGGTCACAGGGGCTTGACTTCCCACACTGTATCAGGTCCCTAGTCCCTTCCTCTCTGTTTTGTTTCTGTTTCACTGTGAGTTGAGTAACTTCCCTCCATGCCCTGCCACCTTACTATCTCTGCCCTGGTGCCCCCAACCATGGGCTGTATTAAGTGCAATTCGTTTTTTGGATTTATCTAATGCCAAGAATCAATAAAATCAGTTTCTTAAAATGATTTTATATTATATGATACTGTTTGGAATTTTTCCCCATCATAATATTTTAATCTGTTTTCAAATTTTTTTTTATTTTGGGGGAAGCATTAGCTTTGTGTATTTACATTGTGTTCAAAAATATTTTATCTAGGAGTGCCAGTTTCTGTCTCACTGTGGCAGGAGGATTCAAACTATAGATAGCAATTGACTGGCTAATGTAGAAAGCTGACCTTGGTCATCAATGGGCCACCCAGTCACTATGCACGCTTCAAAATGTGAAATCAATGTGACTCAGCTATTGTTGAGATGAAATCACATCTCTAACTTGAGAATTTGGCAAAATCTCTCACTAGCCCCAATCATTTTCACAGAGGTTTTTTCGCCACTATTTCCTCCTACAAAATGATTAGGAACCACTATAAAATGTATCATAAACTAAGATCTAGTATCAAACTAATGATGACTTTAGATTAGTAGTATGGCATTTAATTTTGTGAAAATGACGAGCAATGTGAGTTTTTCATAATAGAAAATTATATGACTCCAGATGGGCCCTAATAAAAACTAGGCATTGACACATTTGTCAGTGCATTGCTAGATATTTATGCATTTGTTGTTATAAAGCAACTGAGAAAGGTAAGTGTATTCTTCAAAGCCTCTGATAATTTTGATAATTTCTGCATGTGTGAGACAGTTGATATAGGAGTTTACTGCTATAATGATGAATTATTTATGATGTGTTTGTGATGGCTTAAAATATTTAATTCATTTAAAGAGTTTTTATGGTGAATATAATTTATTATGTATAATTTAAATTAAATGTATAATTTAATTGTGCACATAAAAATTTATCTTTAGTAAAAATTTACTAAGCTTTAAGTAGTGTTATACATCAAATTATACTCAAAATATACTATTATTATTTCCATTTTTTTATACTTCACTGAAAGTTAAAAATGTTGAGTTACTTGCTCAATTTCCCCTACCTAGGCAGTGATTAATATTCTCATTTGGACTCAAGTTTTCTGACTATAGCAACCTAGTCCTCAAGAATTGCCTTATAATACTATGACCAAATATTCTCATCATTGAAAAAGATTTGTTTCACCCTTCTTAATATAATGAGTAACAAGCAGGTTTACTTTTGTCTGCTAATAATTCATAAATTACTTTCCCATGTATGTTTCTTCCATGTTATTGTCTGTGTAAGTGATCACAAATTGTTTCTGAAAATATAAACAGCACAAATAAATAATCAATTCATCAGTATTTACTAGTAGAATTATTCAGAAGAGCAGGGAATTTAGCTCAGAGGCATAGGGCCTGCCTAGCAAGTGTGAGGTTGTGAGTTTGATCTTCAGTACCAAAAAAACAAAACAAACAAATAAAAAATAGAATTATTCAGAGAAAATTTGGTAAGAAAATAACATTTATATTGCAAAGTGAAATTTTAAAGTAAATAAATAACTGCTATGAGTCTCTTTACTAGTGTTTTTATTCTGAAGTTAGAGATTTGTTATATTTAACTGGAGACGACATATTTGAGGGTTTTGCTTTTTCTTTTGTGTTTTTTATTTGTTTTGTGTGTGTGAGACAAGGTCTCTTGCTATGTGGTTTAGGCTGTTCTTCAACTCACTTTGTAGCCCAGGCTGGCTTCAAATTCATAGTAATCCTCCTGCCTCCACCTCCTGAGGCTGTGATTATAGTCATGTACTACTACACCTAGTTTATTTGAGGATTTTTTAGTACTGAAATATTATGATTCACAGTTACACTTAAATCTTCAATTCAGTGCTATTTTATCTTGATCTTTGTGTCACATAAAAATGTGAAAAAATGGCACAATTTGAGCTATGCAACCACACATATCCAACAATTTTGATCTCATGAAAAAGAGAAAGTGTCGTTAAGTTTGTGTTTGTGATCACAAAGTTAAAACGGCTAGTTTTATATACTTCCAAGGGGAATGAATGGAGGTTTGGGACTTTTGATGTCAATCTTTCGAGATTTCACATTATCCCATTAGGGGCTGGCCATTCTCTCCCACCTACTAAGACTAAGACTACTAAAACTAAAGATGATCCAGGACCAGATCTTCATTAACTAAAAATTGCCATTGCCCTTTGAGTGACCTGATAATCTCCTCCTCAATCAGTAAGTGCAAGGTTTCTGGCTGCCTCTTGTCCTTTTGTTCCGTATGAAAAACTGGTCATCCTGGATCCCCTATTATACCACCATCTTGTCTCTTGTCTCTTGCTCTTTCTTTCTTTCTTTCTTTCGTGCACCTTAACATGTGACAGGAGATTGTGGCTCACTGCAGGTGTCTCCAATAAATATGAACACTAAGAATATCACTAGGAGTAAATTGATAAAACAGCAATTATTTCAAAAGTTGTTGCAAAAACAATCATAAAATGCATTTGCAATTGCTTTAGTTAGTACACATGGGACAAGACATTATGCTTTATGTTACATCTTATTTCCAAGACAATCATTAAACTGGGGCATGTGTTCCAGGCTATGTCTAATATGATACCAGAAAAAATGAGAAAAGCAATCTTACAGAGGTCATGGTGTCATAAAAGACATGTGTCTCTTTAAAAGACCCTTCCTTAATTATTTACCTTGGTGAATAAGAGCTCACTATGAATTATACTGTTCAGAACTGTATGGATTTTCTAGCATTTCTTAGAATGATTTCAAATTAGATATTATCACATCTATCAATAGTTTGAAATACCATGTTTGTAGGGGGTAGGACATAGAATACTAAGAAAATAAATAATGTAAGTGTAGATAAAGGGATTTAAAGAAAAATATGATTCTCTTTTAAAATAGTCTTCTATTTATGAATTGATTGTGTCCATCCAATTTAAAACTTCACAAAACTAGAAAAACATTCGGTTATGTCTATCCATAGTTCTCAGTGCTAAGAGCATAGAAAATTCAGAAAAAAATTGAGCATATAACTTCAGGTACTGAATGAATGTAGTCTAAATAGTGAAAAAGTAGGTAAACAAGCTCCTATAAAGGAATAGTTTTAACTCCAGTGCAGTCTTAAGGAAACAGAATGGATGAAAAAAAGTTATATTTGTGTGGTTGCAAGTGCCTAGAAAATCAACGGTAACTTAATTTGAGAGATATAATATGCCAGTAGAAAGAATGGATTCAAGGACGAATTAAAGAACAAAGGTAGAAATTACTAACAATAAAGAATGTGGAGTGTTCCACTGATTTCTGATCTTTTATATCTCAAAATTCTTTTTGATACCATTCAAGGATTTCTAGAGAATGGAGTAGAATAGAACAGAGCAGAATAGAATAATGCAAAACAAATCTGAAAAGAGGTACCTGACTTGTGCAATGAAGACAAGCAGTCAGTGAAATAAAATACTAAACTTCCAAAACTGACATGTAATAGCTAAATTATATGCTAAAAACTGCCATGTAATAGCTAAGTTTTATACTAGGTCGTAGCCTGCACTTTGAGAGGTCCCCAAGATCACACTCAGACTAAATGATAGGTGCACTAAGCAAACTCAGAAGCATACCATGTTTACTGTTTATGCAATCAAAGTATACAGGTTATATCAGGTAAAGCATACAAGCACATGAGCCAAAATGTAGAGAAAATGAATTACAAGCTTCTAAGTATCTACTTCCATTGCAGTTGCATGGAATTCATTCCATTACTTTAGCAGTGACATGTTACGAACATGTGTATAGTTAGTGGGTAGGAAAGCTCTCCTAGTCCAGATGTACAAGTTTTATTGTAAATCAGTCATGCATACACACAGTGGTTGTGAAGCCTATTACTCAAATTTCATAACCTCAGAGGAGAAACAGGTGTATTGTATATATCTCATTAACAGTTTAAACTGAAAATACCTGTAACCGGTGGCATAAAGTTTCCAGTAAGCAAAAATATTGTTTTCATGAAAAATTCCAGAGCTCAGATCTCATGAGTTTACTAAGGGCCAGCCGCCAAAATGAATCTTTCTTGGAAATGTGCTTTATTTGAGAAATACAGGCCTGCAAAATTCACTTGTTCTTGTGTATTTGTTTTTTAAAAAGTCTTAATGAGTATAATTGTTTGATAGAACTGGAAAGGGGAAAGAAAGTGTAAAGGAGAAGACAGATAATGCACAGCCTATCTGAAGCACTAGTTTAGAAGCAAACTAAGCAACCAAGAATAAGAACACAGTCCTGCAAATATATAAAATAAAATATATAATATATAAGTATATTCATTTATAAGCTGAAATACCAGCCTCCAACTTTGCAAATAAAAGAGGAAACAATTTCACAAAATTTATTTGACAGATTATTAAAATGTCAGTGCAAGACATTTGATGCGTACATGGCATTGCTTACCCTTCATGTCTCTCCCCTATTTCTGAATTATAACACAGTTCACAAGTTACAAAGTATTCAGTTTCTCTGAGTGCTATATTTATTACCACTTCTCCCAATGGCAGAAGATAAACTGAGAAAAAAGTTAGCAAATGCACCATTACTTTAAAGCATTTTCTTGTTACTCTACCCCACTAATGACCCTGTGCATTTTAATCCCATCTCAAATTTTCTTCTACTACTTTAGTTATAAAGGCATAGTCTAGAATAAACAGCCAATTTGATTCTTTTTAAAATGTAATTATGGAAAAAGAAATGCATTCAATGTTCTCTCCAGTCAATATACGTAAAGGGGAACCTCAATTCATGAGGTTATGGGTATGCTAGCATGATTTCTCCTCAGAAGTCTAAGACATATTTTAATTTAAGAACATTTTGGAGAGAAAATGCTAATGTGAATCCAAAATAGTCATGCAAACATATCAAGGCTGATAATAATATTACACAGACTACAAAACCTTAAACACATAGACTACTTCCCTTTTCTTCTGAAAGTGGTTATGTTTCCACATAGTATCAAAGCTCACTGATCACTGGTCATAGTACATACACACTAGGCTGCATTTATGCTTTACTAGTATCTATTTATGTGAGGATTTCTCAGCCTGGAATAGTGATTCTGTGTTTGTTAACGTTCTTACTTATTATGTTACATGTAGGAACACTACCTACATAGCGTCTAGTTAAGTATTGGGAAAAAGAGACTTTGCCCCATATCATCTCTTGTTCCTGTATTATATCACACCTTAATTTCCCTGAATTAATCCTCTATCCTCCATCTTCTTCCCCCCTATAATTGAGGAATGAATCTATAATCCTTCATGTGGAAGGTCAATGGATTTATTGTATTTTCTTACTTCTCTGTGTGACTGAGAACATTAGTAGAAAGTTATAAAATACTTATTCCTAGCTCATCTTATCAAGCAAAAAAAAATACAATCAGGGAAAGACTTTATAGACACTCCTATTTCCTGCTTTGAGATCAATCATCAGTAGTGGAGAGGTCTCATTTGTAAAGAACACTTTAGGAATAAAACCTCTATGTCTATTCAGTGAGTGGATTACAAAAGAACTGATGGTTTCATTCTTTGAATTAAAACAGACAATTTGAGCAAGTTTGATAAGTAATTACTGTCCTTAAACTTTTTCTGTAAAATATGGTTTATGTAAATTATTTTGATAGGTCTTGACTTATAACAATAAATTTTACTTTATAATTAAAAACCAAGGTAAACAGAGGTGATTTCTACATAAATATGGCTAAAAATGAAATGTGGTCACTTTATATGTGAAACTATAACATGAAGAAATATGCAACTATCTGGGTCACTGTTTGCTTATTTGAAGCTAATCCCAGCTGAAACTATACCCCAATACTACCAAGGGCTACAGCCACCACCATGATCGCCACCAACACTTATTAAGCATTGTATACTAGCACTCCAGGAAGTACGTGCATTCATTATGTCATTCAATTCACAGGACAACCTATTAAGAGCATAGTATTGCTCTTCTAAGATAAGTAGAATTATCTAAATATAAATGTACAAGTCTGTTTATTTATAATTATTAATATATATTATTGTAGAGATCTGGGGGATTTACTATGAATACTACACACATACATACATACTTTGTACATTAATTAATTCTATCAGCCTTCTTTGACCTCTCACCTCCTCTCTGTTGGCCCTATAAGTATTCAGTCTCTCATATGCTTTTAGGGTATTTATTGCTGTCACTGTTGTTTTTGGTTTACACATAAGACAAAAAAATATGTGACGCTTTTCTTTCTCTGGTTATTTAACTTAACATAATAACTTTCAGTGCCAATCATTTTTCTGCAAATGATAGAACTTCGTTCTTTTTGGGGGCTGAACAGTACTCCTTTGGGTATATATCATGTTAAAGTTTATCTCTGGATGTCCCCACGAAGCTGCATGTGCTCATAGGCAGGGCCTTGGTTAGATGCTTGAATCGTGAGAGAATGATACTTCTAAGATTAGTCCATTGATGAGTTTACAGCTAATGTTTACAACATTAGCTAATGTTGTGAGGTGAAGTCCACTCAGAGGAGGTGTGTCCTTGGTGTCATGACATGGGAGAGTGTACTTTTCTTCCTTCTCCCTTGATCTCTTTCTCGTTGCTTCCTGACTACCACGCTGCAAGCAAATCTACTCTGCCAAGCTCATCTGCCATGTCATCCTGTCTTAGGGTCAATAAAACATGAACTGATCACAAACTGGATTCAAAATAAACTTTTATTCATTATATTGTGGGTATCAGGTATTTTTTCTCAGCAAGAAACAAAGATATGAACCATATAAACCAAATTTATATGGTTTATGACTATATGAAGGAAGGAACAAAGATATAAACCATATTTTTTTATCTATTCATCCCTTTATAGGCACCTAGGTTGTGTCTATAGTAAACAGTGGTACATTAAACATGGACATGCTGGTATCTCTTTGACAAACTGACTTCATTTCTTTCAAATGCATATACAAGAGTTGGATTGCTGGAGTGTATGGTTGTTCTTTATAATTTCTTAACAAATTTTCTTACCGATTGTCATCATAACTGAATTAATTTACATTCTCACCAACAATATATGAGAGCCCTTTTCTCTATATCCTCACTAACATTTGTTATTTTTTAAATAGTTATTGTAACTAATATGAACCTCATTGTAGTTTTGATTTGCATTTTCCTGCTGACTAATGGAGTTGACTATTTTACATATATATTTTACATATAGAATACATTTGCCATTTGTATTTATTTTTTCAGATGTATATATTTAGATAATTTACCAATTTTTAAATTGAATTACTCATATTCTATTGGTAAAGTTTTTGTATTATTTATTTTGGCTATCATTCTTCTGCGAGATGAAAAGCTGGTGAATATTTTCTCCTATAAGTTGCTCTTTCACTCTATCCACTGTTTCTATTGCAGCTAAATCTATCTGTTTAGTGTGTTATAATCTCCCAAAGTCAACATCCACATGATGTAGTTTCAAATTGAAACCATCTCTTACTGTATAAAAAATCAACTCAAAATGCATTAAAAGCCTTAATATAAGATGGGAAAATCTGAACTTACTAGAGGAAAACACAGGGAAAATACTTTAAGATATTGACATAGGCAATGACTTTCTGAGTAGCTTCCAAAAGTGCAGGACCAAGGCTATTTAAAGAAAAAGATGGCAGTATACAACTTTCTCCACTTATCCCTTAGCAAAAGCATCTATTTGAACAACTATCCATCTACAAAAACACCTTCAGACAAACTAAGGAAACTAATGTGAGAGATCAGAGTACCTTATAGCACAATAATAAGAAAACATGCACCGAAGGACACAGGAAGGATAGTTTTAATATTATACCATCACCAATCCATCAAACCTAGGCAAGACTGCTTGGAATGAGGTTCCCTGTACTTGGAGGAAACAGAAGTACCAGACTTTCCCTAAACGCCAGTCATGGGGTCCATCTCCAAAAACCCCAGGGCTGGAAGGGCCCTTTATACTCCAGACTCCAGGCAGCTACTTAGAGAATGAGCATTCAGAGCGGCCCTGGTACCAACCTAGGTCTGATAGCCTACACTGCCAGCCAAACCTCAGCAGCCTGTTCAACGTGTTTTCTTAGGAAGATGGTGAAGGGACACTTATTAAGAATGTAAAATTATAAACAAGGTGTATGTGTAAAGTAATAAGTGGTATACATTTCCAGGAAAAAGCAGTAGGAAATTTACAGGATAAAATGAAAGATATTAAACCAGGAGCCACTTTCTGATGAGGGAATTGCATCAGCAAAATCAGACCATTAGTTGCTGATTATTGTGATGGAGAAGAATCAAGGGATATATAAGCAACTCTCAGGTGAGGAAATAGTCCCATGTGTTTCCAAACTAGAGTATATTGAGCTTTTATTGATATTCAGTGACTTTGAGGAAAGCTGATAAAATAATAAGGATTTTTTTCTTCAGGTTTTATACTTTTGTGTTTAGTTATGCTCTTAGGAAATACAATGTTAGAAATAGATTAGGTATGTTAAAATTGCCAAGAATATTTTAGATATGACAAATGACAGTGATGCAGGCATATTCCAAGCTTTTGCCTGTTAATCAGTCTATGATGGCAAACAACCAAATTCGTTGTATATTGAGAAAGGGGGGAGGAAAGCAGCAACAGTGAGGAATAAAGTATGGGTTTAATAGAAGCAAAGACAAACAAAAGCTACTAAAATGGAAACAACACTGACAGCATCAACTGTTAGGTAGATATGATTCAATAAGGCAGGGCAAATAAAAAATATCAGTATGTTATACAACATGTTTTCTACATCTTGTTTGATATGTTGTTACCTGCAGATTGTGAAAATATGCATCGAAGTCCACTGCACAGCGAAGTCAACAAAATTGCAAATGGTACCACACACCATTTAAGTGAACTTTTATTTTTTAAAAAACTGTTTCTCATGAAAAATATGCACACTTATTATAAATTGAATGCTTTTAAAATATTAATGTCATCTATCACTACACTGTTTCCTTCTGCAGATATTTCATATTTTCTTTTTTATTGTTTTTTTTATTATTAATTTGAAAGAGAATAAAACAAAGGGGGCAGTACAGAGCAGATCAGAACAGGACAACATAAGCAACACAGTACTTTACATTAAGTCAACTGGACATCAACAGTAGCTAACACCATATCTCTTACTCTGCTATAGTTGAGCATAGTTTCAAATACAATCATATCAAACATAACACAATAGTATAAAGCCATGCATAGAGTGAAAGAATTGCAGGGCTTTCTGAACTGAAAAACAGAAAATGATCAATGGGTACTATAATATCCCATTTTTGAATAAAAAAATTTTGTTTGAACTATCATATTCAAATTACAATAAGAAACAATGTGATAGAACCAATGGTAGTAGAACAAAAAAAGCATGGTAGGACTTCTAAGAAGGATGATATTAAATCAGCAATAGCTGTCATAATGTTTTCTTCAAAACAGCTGTTCATATGATAATGTTTTCTTCAAAACAGCTGTTCATATCATCACGTATGATATAGTCAAACAAAACAGGATAAAACCATTCCAACTGATGATTGAAAACATTGAAAGGCTTCAAAGCTATGAGATGGGGACTCATGCTTACCATAAAGTCTTATATACTCTTATCAAATCTCATACTAGGGAGACTATATGGTATTTACCCTTGTCAGTTTGGTTTATTTCGCTTAAGAGAATGGTCTCAAGTCATGTGCATTTATTTATAAATATCTTGATGTGGTCATTCTTTATAGCTGAGTAGTACTCCATTGTATAAAAATGCCACAACTTTTTTATCCATTCCTCAGTTGATGGGCACTTAGGTTGTTTCCAAGATCTGGCTATTACAAATTGTGCTGCTATAAAGATGGATGCACATATATCACTGCGGTATGATGTTTTCAGTTCTTCTGGGAATATGCCTAGAAGCGGAATAGCTGGGACAAATGGGACTTCAATACCCAGCTTTTTGAGGATTCTCCAGACTGACCTCCACAGTGGTTGCACCAGTCTACACTCCCACCAACAGGGTAGAAGAGTTCCTTTTTCCCCACAGCCTCTCTAACACTTGTTGTTGGTAGTGTTTTCTATCTTGGCCATTCTTTCTGGAGTGAGATGGAATCTCTTTTAATTTGCATTTCTTTCATGACTAATGATGATGAACATTTTTTCATGTATTTATTTGCCATTCGTATTTCTTCATCTGAGAACTGTGTATTCATTTCAGATGTTCATTTTTGGATTTGGTCTTTGAATTTCGAGGGTCAGATTTTTTTTTTAATTCTTTGTAAGTTCTAGACAGAAGTCCTTTGTCTGAGGTGCTGTCCATGAAGATTTTTTCCCAATTTGCGGGTTTTCTTTTCACTCTGCTGGAAACTTCTTTTGACATGCAGAAACTCTTTAAGATGTGGTCCCAGTTATTGATTCTGGGAAGTACTTCCCATGTACTTTGGTTCTTGTTCATGAATTCTCTTCCTTATATCTTTGAGGTTTTTACCTACTTTGTGTTCCAGTAGTTTTACTGTTTCTGGTTTAATATTTAGATCTTTGATCCATTTAGATTTTAGTTTAGTGTATGGTGATAGACATGGGTCTAGTTTTAGTCTTCTGCATATGGACAGCCAATTTTTCCAGCACCATTTGTTAGACTGTCATTCTTCCAGTGAACATGTTTGGCCCCTTTATCAAAGATAAGGAGGTTGAGTGAGTTTGCAGTTGTGGTTGTATCATCCAATCTATTCCACTGATCCTCGGGTCTGTTTCTATTCTAGCACCATACTGACTTTATCACTGTAGCTTTGTAGTATGATTTCAAATCAGGGATTGTGATGCCTCCTGCCTTGCCTTTGTTGCTTAGAATTGCCTTTGCTATTCTAGGTCTCTTCTGGTTCCAGATGAATTTTAGGAGTGATTTCTCTAGATCCATGAGGTATATTAGTGGTATTTTGATTGGGATGGCATTGAATCTGTATAGTAATTTTGGGAGACTGGCCATTTTTACAATGTTTGTTCTTCCTATCCATGAACAGGGGATGTCTTTCCATTTTCTGAGGTCCTCTTCAATTTCCTTTTTCAGGGTATTATAATTTTCACTGTATAGCTCATTTACTTCTTTTGTGAGATTGATTCCTAAGTGTTTCATTTTTTTGGATGCTAGTGTAAAGGGTGTAGCTTCTCTTATTGCTCTCTCAATACTTTTGTTGTTAGTGTACAGAAATGCTATTCATTTTTGTGTATTGACTTTGTATCCAGCTACCTTGCTGAATTTGTTAATTATATGTAGGAGTCTTTCAATAGAGTTTTGGGGGTCTTCTATGTAAAGTATCATGTCATCTGCAAAGAATGATAATTTAACTTCCTCTTTTCCTATCTTTACTCCTTTTATTTCTCTTTCCTGTCTTATTGCTCTGGCTAGTATTTCCAGTACTATGTTGAACAGCAGTGGTGATAATGGACATCCTTGTCTTGTGCCTGATTTTAAGGTAAAGGCTTTCAGTTTTTGACCATTCAACATAATGCTGGCTGTTGGTTTGTCATAGATGGCCTTTACCATATTGAGATAAAGACCCTCTATTCCAATTCTCTGTAAGGTTCTTATCATGAATGAGTGTTGGACTTTATCACAAGCTTTTTCTGCATCTATAGAGATGATCATGTGGTTCTTGCTTTTGGCTCTATTGATATGGAGGATTACATTTATTGTTTTGCATATGTTGAACCATCCCTGCATTCCTGGGATGAATCCTACTTGGTCATGGTGTATAATCTTCTTGATGATTTGCTGCATCCTGTTTGCCAATATTTTATTGAGAATTTTTGCATCTATGTTCATCAGGGAGATTGGCCTATAGTTCTCTTTTTTAGTTGAGTCTTTCTCTGGTTTTGG
>PVJX010016892.1:0-39449 GCA_004027295.1 Dolichotis patagonum
GAGAGAGAGAGAGAGAGAGAGAGAGAGAGAGAGAGAGAGAGAGAGAGAGAGAGAGAGAGAGAGAGAATCGTGTGGGTCTTCGTTTCATGGAATAACACCAAGTGAGACAGGCTCTGTTTTGTGTTGCTTCTTTGGTCTCCTAAAGCTCCTGGCATATTTAAACAGCGGCCACCCATCAGCATTGCTCCCGGGAGTCCCTTACTGCCCCTCCACGAGGAAGTAGAAGCCTTGCTGTTCCTGTCGGAAGGGAAGCCTTACCTGTTGGAGGTACATGCTTATGATTTCTGAGCTATTTATTTTTTATTACTTTCTCCTTTTATTACTTTGCTTTTGAGGAAAAATACTTGTTGCCATATTTTGCATGTTATTCTAACGAAGAAGAATACTGCTAAGAGGAGGATTGTTTAATATGTCTGTGTCAAAAAGGCATAATTTGGGCTGAGTGTGTGGCTCGGTGGTAGAGGACTTGCCGAGCCTGTGGAAGGTCCTGGTTTAAATCCTCAGCCCTGCAGTCAGTCAGTCAGTCAGGAAAGCAGAAGAGACTCTTTCTAGTACTCGCTTCAGCCACGATGTGGACCAGTTACCCTGTAGACCATCTCAGAAGGGTTAGTTCCCCATCGCTTGTGTGTCCCTGGTCCCGAATTCGCACAGCTGTGACTGCGCCTGTGCTTAGCCTTATGGGTGTGTGCAGCCCTTCCCTGAGCGTCCCTCCTCCAAATTCCATCTTCCAGAACCAGGCACATGGGTGTGAATCTATGAACAGAATACCATAGTGGTTTTTTAAATGACAAGATCATTGGTCTTTGAAAATTGACGGAAGTGACTCCAGGACAAAGGGCACACTTGCGATCATGAATTGTGTAAAAGGCCAGACTGACTGACCCTGTAGTCTATCCAGAGCCCTCTGACTAGAAACAGTTTTGAGGCAGTGTTGATGTTCCTGAATCTGGGTAAAGTCCAGGGAAAGCCAGAACAGACCCACGTTAACCAAAGCGTGGGACATGCTCACACTCCGCCGCCTACCGCCAGGTCACGTTTGCCCTGCGGGAGCTGACGGGCTCGCTGCCAGCGCTCATCGAGATGGTGGTGTACTGCTGCTTCTGCAACGAGCGCTTCTCCTTCACCGTGCTGCACTTCATCAAGGTACGGCGGGCCGCGGCCCCTGGGACACTGCCGCCCGGAGGACTGGCAGGACAGGGTGTAGGCCGCTTAAAAACGAAGAATTAGGGAAGGCCTCATAATCCCACTCTTGAATATTCTTTCTTTATTTTAGATTACATCCTTTTATTTTCGTGTATGCTGACATAATCAGGATTTTATTAATGTGGTTGTGTTTTTTTCACTTTATAAGTAGTGACATTAAAAGTCAATCTGAGTTGGTTTCATATAACCTTTTTCTTCCTAGAAATGTACTTTCACATAGGGTTCAGTTTTTAATTAGGTAAGAATAATACTTTATAGTTGATAATAATGCTGTGGGTGACCATTATTATACAGAAGTCTTTTCCACTTTCACAGTTTCCCCACGTAATGCTTTAAGAATCAAAAGTAGGGTGTGCTCACCTTTTAAAATAGTATGCAGTTATCAGCTGAAAGTAATCGTTATCATTCAGAACTGCTTCTAGCAGATACCAGACACTGTTCCCAAGCGTTGCATATTTAGTTCACTGAACTCCTATGCAGTTCTCTGTGGTAGATCCTCTTGTTATCACCATTTTATAGTTGTAAAAACTGAGGCATAGCGTAAGGAATTTGCTCAGGGACTCACTGCTAGTCGCTGACCGAGTGGGCTTTGAACCTAGGAACGTGGTTCCAGGGCCCGTGCGCCAAACACACGGCTTCCTGCCTTCCTCGGTATTGCTGGAAAAGCAGAGCACACACTCGTCATTGTTTTTAGTTTTTATTCTTTACCTGGATGATATATCCATTCTCTTTGTGAAAACTTCAAGCATATACACAAGGTCAGAGTCTAGTGTGGTCGCTCCTGGTCATCTTTGTCTCTATTCCTCGCTCTGCCCTAAGAAGCAGTATTGTCACATGGCTGTGTTTCCTTCAGCTGCTGTCTGTGAATGCACACTGTGAACACACACTGTATACACTGGTTTCTGACTGCAGAAACCCTACTGCGCCTTCTTTCTAGCACCAGGAGTTACAGTTGTGATATATGTGGTGTTAGCAAGTAGCAGGTATCTATGGATTATATCTTGAGGCTCTTGAGCAAAAGGTGTTTTGCCCTCAGCCTTTGTGTGCATACCTGCGTCAGAGGTGATTGAGTTCCTGTCTGTGCTGTACACGAAGTATATGACCTTGGACATGTCCCCCTCTGAGGGAGCAGCATGAGTGTTCAGTCGGGTATGGCATGTGAAGGGCTTAGTGCCAGAGCTGGCACCTGGGAAGTGTGGTGTGATAACACAGTGGCCTTTTCCACCATATATATGCACAAAATATATATGTATTTATATTTGCACAAAAGAGTGAATTTTGGAAAACTTCCTTTCTTCAGTTAGTGTATACTGGCAGATTTTTCTTCCATATTTACCTCAGCATTTTTATTTGTACCATCTTAGCTATATAGCATATTCATTCTATAAAGCAAAATAAAGAGTGTGTGTGTATGTGTGTGTATAATATATATTAAATTGGGGTCTCTTTAGTGACTTAAAATCCTTCCTTTCCCATTGCTCTTTCTCTGATTTCATAGTAAAGTGTCAGGGAGCGTTGGGCTCCTTAGAGGACCTCAGAGAGTTACTTCACTCCCTAGATTTAGCATTTGGGAAGACTGTGGCCAGAAAGGGGAGTTGACTTCCCCGAGGTCAGCCAGATATGGTACACCTAGGCCCTGGATCCAGCACTGTTGATTGCTACATAGTGCAGTTTCCACCAAAAACTTAGGAGAATTTTAATACTTTAAAAAAATACTGTATTTCAGAACCAACTAGAAACTGCTCCACCCCATGAGTTAAAGAATACATTCCAACTGCTTCATGAAATACTGGTAAGTCATAAATGTTTGGTTCACATATGTAGGTGCTCTTTAGTCATGTTTACAAATGAAAATTACTGGTCTTTTTATTGTTCCATGTTTATTCAGTCTGCACTTTCTGAGTCCTCTTCATACCTGTCTTGTTCTGCATGCATTGCTGACTTAGAGACAAACCATAATAAAATTGCCTCCCGGAGCTCACAGCAAAATGAGGGAGCTCAGCTGCACAGGCAGTTAAGAGGGCTTCAGTCTAGGGAGCAGTGCATCTTACCAAGTGGCCATCACTGTGCTTAGCCCCGGGCAACCCTACAAGTGTATCAGAGGGCTTAAGTTTATCAAATCTTAGATACCAAATTCATCAAATCTTAGATACCAGTATTTATATAGGTGCTATTAAAAATATTTTACTACCATGAAACCATGAGATGTAACTGATTATTTTAAATGTTTTCCAGTTTCAGAAAAGTGGGAAGCAAAAAAAAAAAGTTATAATCAGCAAAATACAGTATTACTAGAAATCGAGACTTTAAAAAGTGAAGTGATTTGCTTGACCCTTCCCGGGCAGAGCCAATATCTGAGCCAAGGGCCCGGGCCCGGAGTCCTGGCTCTCTATCAACTCCTGAGAAGCTCTGTGACTTGTTGACTGGAATGCCAGAGGAAAGAATGGAAACTGAGTAAAGCTGAGAAAGAAACCAAACCAGCTGTGAAAGGCATCTGCCGCCAACACTAAGGCACACGGACTCTGCTGTAGGAACACGTAGACAGGAAATGAGCGGCTCTTCAGTTTAATAACTGTATGCCTTAGTTTAAATCTGAGCTATGTGCAGTGACGGAGCACGCTTCGTGTCCTGGGTCTTGTTATGGAGATGCTGACCTAGTCCCCGGTGGATCTGTGGAGAAGGCGCACTGGCCGCCACGCGGTTTCTTCCTTCATTTACCAGAGCTCGTGTATTTCCTCTCACAGGTCATTGAAGACCCCATACAAGTGGAGCGAGTCAAATTTGTGTTTGAAACAGAAAATGGATTGCTCGGTAAGGACGCCAGCCCCCTGGACAAGAGTCTGCAGTGGGCGTGTCCCCTCAGCAGGCAGAGCCCCGCCCACCCCAGCTTGGACCAGTGACTGGCTGTGTGAAGTCCGGGGATGAGAGTTAAACACCTGAACCTTAATACCTGCATGCTGCCCTGCTGTTGAGCAGTAAGGACAGCTTGGGGTTAGGGTGCTGTGGTGCTTCCTGCATACGCTAGAGGCCTCCTTCTGATGCTGGAACTTTCCTTCCACTCAGCAGCCATTGGAGAGAAACCTTAAAACTTCAGATTTAGAATGCTGTCAAACACATGGCACGTGGCTGTCTTTTAACCTGTGATATCAATACCTACACTTCAGTTGCCTATAAAAGAATTTTTAATCAAGAACTTCTTTTTCAGAAGGCCAACTTAGCTTTAATAAGCTATGTGTTAGAAAAGCTTTAGTTAAAAACACCATAGCTGCCTCCCCTCATCCCCAGCTGTATTTTCAGTTTCCAGCGTTACTTTAGATCTTGTGCGGTTGTGTGTACTTAACACTCTGTCAGCGGTGGGTCACACACATGATGATGTCACACAAAATTGTGTTGTCTAGTGACATGGTAGCTGTCTGTAAATGTTTCATCACGCGCCATGGTGACGTGATTAACTAATGATGCATGTTTTGTAGTGTGTCACCCTCCTTAAGAAACACATGACTGTATTTGGAAGAGATTGAGGGCCACAGAGATTTAAGATAGTCATGTGGCAGCAGCCTTCTAGGCTCTTGCTTTGAAACAGTGTGCTCTACTCAGAGCTGCACCCAGGTGCTCTGGAGCTTAAAAACTACTAGTTAGTTCATGCTGGTCTTGAACTCACAGTGTAACCCAGGATGGCCTCAAACTCAGTGATCCTCCTGCCTCAGAGTCGAGTGCTGGCATTACATGTGTGCACCACCACACCCAGTAAGGGTTTGTTTTTAAATCCCTAAAATTCAGAGCAGGAAATAGTTATTAAACAGAACTAGTCATATATTTCTATTAGACTATTATAACTAGTCTTTTTTCAGTGGTTGGTACTTGGAAAACTTTGATGCCAGTTTAAATTATAGCTCCTTTTCAGTTCTCCTGAAAGCCAGACTTTCACCACCATGTAACTAAAGTAGCATTTTTACCCATTAGACTTTGGAGAAGTCTGTTGAGTCAGGCGTCGGAGTCAGGCGTCACCAGGGTTTCAGTTGCTTCTGGTCCATCTGACGGGATGTGTGTTTGCAGAAGAGAGCGAGTTTGCTAGTGCTTGGACCTGCTTCAGTTCGCATATTGTTGAAGTGCCCTCTCTCTCCCTCTAGCTTTGATGCACCACAGTAATCATGTGGACAGCAGTCGCTGCTACCAGTGTGTCAAGTTCCTTGTAACCCTTGCTCAAAAGTAAGTATTGACTTAATATGTCGGGCGAAGTGTTGCTTTAGCTACAAGTCAGGTATGACTAAAAAACAAACAAAAAAACCTGCCTTACTTTGATACCTGTAAGCAGCTGAGGTGACCTGGCAGACCTTGTGGAATTTTAAAAAGATAAAAAGCTAACCTAGTAGGCCCAGTGTCAGAAGGGAGTTGTGGAGACCTGAGAACGAGAAGAGTTCGTGAACCTTCCCAAGGTCATTCTCATCAGTGTAACCCAACTACCAACTCTTTCGGACTCTAGGTGTCCAGTTACCAAACAGCCTTTCAAAAGACAGAATCTTGTCACCCGTAGCCATTGCACACTCTGCCCCCGAGCACTGTGCCAAGTGCTTTGCCTCTGTACCACCTTTCTGACCTAGCACATAAGGCAGGCAGTCAGTTATCACAGATGGCTTACATGCCATTGAGCCATACAGCTAAGTCTTGAACCCAAACAAATGTTAATTTTGGAAAAACACACATAACGTATAATTTACTCTCTTAACCATGTCTAAGTATGTACATGTATAAGTTCATATTGTACAACGATTCTCACCACCCGTCTCCCATGTTCTTTTCCTCTTCCCAAACTAAAACTCTGTGCTTGTAAACACTCACTCCCCACTTCCCACTCCCCCAGCTACTGGCGATAGTTCTGATTTCTGTCTTCATGACTTTGAGTACTCTGGGTGCTTCCCAGAACTGGTCTAATGCACTTATCTTTCGTGACTGTTGTATTTCAGTTAGCATAATGTCTTCAAAGTTCTTGTGTTTCATACATATGCAGAAAGTTCTTTCCTTCTAGGGATGAGAAATATATGGTTGTATGTGTGCACCACTTCTTGTTTATCTGTCCTTTGGCTGATGGACAGAGGCCTCTTAACGTCGGGAGAGACTTGAATACTGCGCTGGTTCACCTGCCCTAGTTAGGCAGGGTATGGGCTAACGGAAGATCAGTGCTGTGCCGTGACCCAAGGCGAGGGAGACTACACGGCCCTTGCTGAGTCTGCACCAAGCCTTTGCTGTAGCTTAACTCGTTTGTTCCTGGTTCCTCCGCATGGGGCTGCCATCCTTAGAGTGTAACAGAAGAGCAGGAAATCTGGGGGCTTATTACTCTGCTGCCTGGAAGCCCCCATCATGGTTAGAGCCTAGTTAAAATAAAGCGTGAATATGTGTCTTCCTGGTGACAGATGCATAGCATCTGACTGCAACTGTGGCTTCACTTTTTTATGATTACATTCTTCGTGGGGAGTTGATACATGTGTGTAACACGTCTGAGTTCTGTGTGTAATCCCCTTCCTGTCTCCTCCACCCTCCTCTTTTTGTTTCCTTCCTTTTCTAATTATCTGTCTTTTTTATTTTACTCTTTATTTATGTTCTGGGTTTCTCATATAAGAAAAATCATGCAGTATTTACCCTTGTATGTCTGACACTTGACGTATCTCAAAGTACATTCTTCTCCTACAGATGGCTGAAGTTTTTCCTTTATGGCACAGCGGTACTCCCTGGTGTGTAGATACATTTTCTTTATTCATTCATGTGCTGGTCGACATACAGGCTTTCAACAAGATTTAGCTATTTTGAATCGTGCTGCTATAAACTTGGGTGTGCATGTACCACTGTAATATGATACCTCTTTCAGGAAGATGCCTTTAAAGGGAATAGCTCAAATGGAATTTGTAGTTTTACTTCTTTGCGGACTCTCCATACTGATTTCCATAGTGATTGTACATTACCACCAACAATGTAATATGTACTTTTTCTATGTGGCCTCTCCAGCATTTGTTACTTGATTTCTTTCTTTTTTGTATTGGAGATCAAACTCATGATACCGCGCTCACCAGGCAGGCGTTTATCCCGCTGAGCCAAATCCCTGGCCTGTTACTTGATTTCTTGATGATAGCCATTCTTTATGGAGTAAGGTGGAATCTCAGTGTTGTTTTAATCTGCATTTCTCTAATGGCCAGAGACATCGAATGTTTTTTCATGTATTTATAGGCCATTTGTACTTCTGAGAAATGTCTATTCATGTTACCTGCTCATTTGTTGATTGGGTCTTTTATTTTAAGGGATCTCATTCTTTTTTGAGTTCTTTGTATATTCAAGATATTAGTTCTCTGTCAGAAATAACTGGCAAAGTTTTTTCCTATTGTATAGGTTGTTTCTTTTATTAGTTTCCTTTGTCGTGCAAGTTTTTAATTTAATATGATCTCATTTGTTCATTCTTGGTGTTGCTAGGTAATTGAGATTTCCTTCAGAAGCCCTTGCCTACATCTATATCTTCAAGAGTTTTACTTTCATTATTATTTGGGGGGGGGGGTTGGTTTTTGGTTTTTGAGACGTGGTCTCACTATGTAGCCCAGGCTGGCCTCGGACTGGCAGAGATCCTCTTGCCTCAGCCTCCTGAATGCTGGGATTACAAGTGTGCGTCACTATACCCAACTATAAGAGTTTTTATCTATTTTATCTTCCAGAAGTTTGTTTCTCTTTTAACATTAGGTTTCTGACCGATTTTAGGGTTTTAGTTTAGTGTGTGATGGGAGCTGTGGGCCACCATTTGTTAAGAAGAATGTCTCACCTGCAGTTGTTTCGGGCCCCTTCATCCAGGATTAGCTAAGCTCTGTGCACCTGAAATTGTTTCTGCATGCTGTTTTCTGTTCCACTGAACTGCACTTCTGTTGTATCACCGTGGCTTTGTGGTGGAGCTTGAAGTCTGGGTTGTGAAGTCTCCTGCTTTGCTTTGTTGCCTGGGATTGCTGTTGATATTCTGGTCTCTTCTGGTTTCATGTGACTTTGAGAATGTTTTCTATAGTTCTGTGAAGGGTGCTATTGGTACTTTGATGGGAACTGTATTACACCTGTGCGTCAGTTTTGGCAGCACACCATTTTAACAGTATTGGTCTGCTATCCAGGAATAATACATATCTTCGTTTTTTGATTTCCTCTTTGATCTCCTTTTTCAGCCTACTGGGTTTTTTTTTTCTTTTTGGTTTTTGGGATTTTTTGTAGAGGTCTTTCACTTCCTTGCTTAGGGTAATTCTTAAGTATTTCATAATTCTTGATGCTATTGTGAATGGAATTATCTTCCTAATTTCTCTGAGTTTATTATTGGTATATAGGATCACTTTAATTTCTCTCTCTCTCTCTCTCTCTCTCTCTTTCTCTCTCTGTTCTTTTTTCTGAGAGCGAGAGAGACAGGGTCTTGCCATATGTTTCCAACCTTGAACTCACTGTGTAGCCTCAGCTGGCCTCAAACTCATTGCGATCCTCCTGTGTGCTATCATGCTAGTGCTATTAATTTCTGTATACTGATTTTTTTATCCTACTGATCTACTGAATTTGGTTATTCTAGAAATCTTTTGGTAAAAGTTTTTGGTCTTCTATGTAGAGGATCATGTCATATAACTGCAAATGATAGTTTGACTTACTCCTTTCCTATGTATATCCATTTCATTTCTTTCTCTTGTCTTATTTCTCTGGCTAATGTTTGAAGTACTGAATTCATCAGGAGTGGTCATAGTAGATATACTTGTCCTAGTCCTGATTTTAGACTGAATGCTTTAACTTTTCCCCCTTTAGTATAATATTGGTCATTTTCATAAATGGCTTTGTCAGATTGAGGTAAGGTCCTATTTTCTTCAGTGGTTTTTGGTTTGGTTTGGTTTTCTTCCAGGAATCAGATTCAGGGCCTTGCACTTGCCAGGCAGGCGCTTTACCGCTGAGCTTTATCCCAGCACAGTCTGTGTCTTGTGATTGAGGAATTGAGAACATTCACACTGACAGTTATTACTGATGAGTGTTGACTTAGTCCTGTCATTGCTTTATTTTTTGTTGCTGATTTTCTCTCTCTGCATCCCCACCCTTCTACTTACCTGCTCACCCTAATCCGATATGTTCATTCTGTTAGACTGTTAGGCCTTGTTGACTTCTTTGTCTCTTTCTAGAATATTCTTGAGAAAATTTTGGAGTGTTCATTTGACAGTCATAAATTTCTTAAGAAGCTCTATCACAGAAGTATCTTATTTCTGCATCAGCTTTGAAAGATAGTTTTGCACAATACATCAGTCTGGGTTAAAGGTTTTATTTCAGGGCTTGACACACCTCACTCTAGGCTACCCTGGTCTTTGAGGTTTGTATTGAAAAGTCTATTATAATTATTGTAATGAAAAAAAAATTATTATTGTAATGGGGTTACCTGTATAAGTGACTCATTGCTTTTCTCTAAAGGATTTTAAGATTCTCTCCTTAAATTGGACTTCTGGGGTTTTGCCTGTGATGTGCTATGGAACGATTCTTTTCTAGTAATGGCTATTTAGGATTCTCTATGCCTTGCTTATTGATCTGTTTAATTTTTTGTACATATTTGGAAATTTTTCTGCTTCTCTAAATGAAATTTGTATGCTATTTGTGCTGTCTTCTGATTTTTCACCAATGTCAATTAATCTTACTCTTTTGTCATCTAGCAGGTGTTAGAGCCATTGTTGGTGTCTTGTTTTCAAGGCACTTCTAAGCGATTCATCATGGACATCAGCCTGTCTTCTAGTTCTGACACTCTGACCTTACATTAAGCACTTCTGCCGCTCATACTTTCAGTAATTTGTAATCTCCTGGATTTCTGTTTGGTACCTTTCTGTGGCCTTGAATTCTTTGCTAAAGTGGTCATGCATATTTAGTATCATTTTGTTTAGTTCACCTAATTTTTTATTAATGTCTTTTGTAAACTCTCTGATAAGTCCATTATCTCTTTAGTTATATTTTCTTTGAGCTTGCCTAGCACGTTACTATTGTTTTTAATCTCTTTTATTACTTTACTTAATTCGGCTGTTTGGCTTTTGATTTCCTCCCTATCCATGCCCCAGGGACCAGCTTGGAGGAGTTGGGAGTCTTGGGAGGCTTTTGGTTTGTGTTTTGTTTGCTTGTTTGTTTTTTCAATATTTAGGTACACTTTAATTTCATCTGGGTTAAATGCTATATTTTATTTCATTCATTCTTTTTGAGAAACTGAAAACAAAGGGAAATTGAGAGTAATCTGAAGGGAATCTGTGGGGAATTTCCAACTAGTATCTTGAGTCTTGCAAAAGCTCATTGTGCAGCCCTTTCTTTCCATTATTATTTTTTACGGGTTTTTTTGCAAATAAAATCATTTGAACTCAAATCCAGCATAGCTTTTTACCAATTCCTGACTTAACACAACTAAAATTTACAATTATTTAACAGTATACATGTTTACATTACAGTTAATACACGTTGGGATTCAAGATAGTCTAAAATGAAAAAAGTAAATTGCCCTTTAGCTCAGTTTCCTTTTTAAATATTAGGTCTTGCTAGTTAATCTACCAAAAAAAAAGTTTCAGATGTTCTTCAAATACTTTCTGTAAATGTCATCTGCTAATAAACAAATGCAGGTTCCTAAATTTTGTTTTTAGTCTACTTGTGACATTCGACAGAGCTCTTTATATGTCAGTATTAAAAAAAAATATAAAACAAAACCCCACAAGTTCTAGGGAACTTGCTGACTTTCAAATGGGCATGTCATTTCCCTCTGTTTCAGTTATGAGGCACAAACTTGTGAATTTAAGCTCTGTAAGACATAGTGAGGCATTTTGTTGCCTTGTTTTCTCATGTTTCTTTCTCTTTTTTTTTACATTTATTGGTACATTATAGGGATACTTAATGATCACGTTAATCAGCAGGGATTTTCTTTTAAGAGAATAAAACAAAACAGAACAAAGCAGATCAGAGCAAAATAATGCAAATAACACAGGATTTAAGAACAAGATAACAGGAAATCAACAGTGGCTACTATAATGTCTCTTGTTTTCTTTGGAATAGTTGTCCATACCTTCACACACAATAAGTTAATACAAAACAAAATAGTATAAGAGCAGTCAAAACACAAGAATGAGAGCCTTGCAGGCCTTCAAAACCAGACACTAGGAAATCAACAATGGCTACCATAATGTCTCTTGCTCTCTTCAAAATAGCTATCCATACCTTCATACATATTGAAATCAAATAATTGAAAGCAGACTAAAACCAATCAAAACCAAGAATAAAAGCATTATTGGACTTCAAAATAAAATGATGTCTCGTTTTCTTCAGTGTAGCTGTTCAGACCATCACACATAATAGAATCCATTCTTGTGAACTCTTGAGGTGAAGTTCTAGGCATATATAAGCCTACATATGTACATCTATCCTTTCTGTGTTAGAGGGAAAAACAAAACACAGTATAAGAAAAACAAAAAATGAATCAAAAAGATAACTCTTAACAAAGAGCCCAAAACAGTACCAATGTAGGCTCTCAAAACAAGGTGGTAGAAACAAGACAAGTTTTGTTGTCTTGCATAGCTATCTTCAAGTCTTACTCATGGAGGATTCGTACCTGTACATGATACATCTTGATTCCCTTTTTCCCCATTCCCCTCCCCTCCCTTCAACTTCTCTGCCCCTCCTTATTTACAAACCCTTTGTTTCCATTTTTTTCCTTCTTTTCTCATTTTTCCTTTTGCCCTCCTTTCTTTGCCCTTCTCTGCTCCCTAGTCCCCCTCCCCATTTGAACATTTTCTTCCTATTTCACAATATTATGTGTGGTGCTTATTTATACTTTGGGTTTCCCACACCAGAAAATCTAGATGTTTCTGGTTTTTGTTGTTGTTTTCTGCTAAAGTTTGGGGTCACTTACAGTGGAAAGATACTATTGCTAGCATGGAGATCTCTGTAGTTCACGTCTGCTTCTTAGGGATGATTCTAGGTATGGCTAAATCTAGGCCTTTGTCCCCAGGTCCTGGTAATTTGAAAGGGGAGGATACGGTGTGATTAGCTAAGCACAGTTCTCCTAGAATAGATCAGTATTGTTAATGACACAAAGGCAGTTAGATATTGGCAGTTAAACCCAGTTAATAGTGATGATTGTCACATTGGCTATAGTCATAAAATCAGGAACAATAATAGTGTTCAAGACAAACTGGATATTTTATACCCCAAGAACCAATAGTACACAACCCTTAACCACAGAAAATAAATCTATAATTTTAGAAGAATAAAGAAAAAGGTAAGTTCAGAGAAAACCACAAAACACCACACCCCTGCATTTTGAATGATTGGTTTCTTTTCAGGATCTGGAGTGTTGGAATCTAGCAAGTCGTGGTTTGCTCCACCTGGCTGTGGGTTTAGGAGGTGCCTCCTGCCCTTCCTCCAGGGCCCCTCTGTCCTTTCTCCAGGCCGTGGTGGTGTCCAAGCCCTTGCTCCTGTTAGTAGGTGGAGAAAGTGCGCAGGCCTCAGATCTCTGTTGGATGTGGGCAGCAGGGAAAGGGTTTGGGCAGACTGCTGTTCTTCATGCCAGCACTTCAGAGCCAGCCGCTTCTGAAAGCCACACAGTGTGCACAGGGCACGGGGCCCCGTATCTTTCCTGGTCTAAACTTAAACTTGTTAGGGACTCTGTATCTAGCCTGCACCTTCTACTACTGTCCCTCTTGACTCTTTCTCTCATAAGGTCCCTGTGGGAGGGTAGCACTAGAAAGCCTGCAGTGAAGATGACTTACAGCAGCGTAAAATAATCAACCCCTTGCCAAAAAAGATGCCTGATGAACCACTTTCTGGCAGTATGGCAGGCAGGGCACTAGGTTTCTTCTCCAGCCATGGCCTGCCACCCAGAAGTTGCTTTTGGAGTACGCCCCCTACAGTGTGTGCCGTTTACAGCAGTCACAGGCCTTCCGTAGGGGCAGTGCTTCTGGCCTGGCCTGCTTCTCCCTGGAGCTCTGGCCCTGCTGGTACCACCTCGTGTCCGTGGAGATTGGTTTGCCTCCCTAGGAGCTGGTGTGAGCTTCCAGACTGCTTTAGCCTCTCTCTC
The DNA here is from genome assembly GCA_004027295.1 of Dolichotis patagonum. Taxonomy (NCBI): domain Eukaryota; kingdom Metazoa; phylum Chordata; class Mammalia; order Rodentia; family Caviidae; genus Dolichotis; species Dolichotis patagonum. The sequence continues at coordinate 13,277 of PVJX010016892.1, forward strand.
CCCATTGTGCTCCATTTTTCCAGCTTCTGAGTGGTTTCTACTTTTTCTGTCAGTTCTTTCCCAATTCTCTGAAATCTACTTTTTTTTTTCTATCACCAAATTGTTGTTTTCCAGGTGTTTGGATTTCAGGTCCTGGAGAGACTGTACTTGGCTTCTGGTTGCTACTCCGCCATTTCCTTTCCTCCCAGAGTTCATTAATCAGACTCCATAGTGACAACATGTCAGGCGCCCCCTTTCTAAGCAGTGCTGGGCCCCTTGATGGTCTCCCGCCAGCACGTGTGCAGTTGGCTGTCCGTGTCTGTGTTACTCACGCATCCTGCACACGTGCGTTCAGACACACACCAGTGGCACCTTCCCCCTGGCCGCTGTCTCTAGACAGGAAGGGCAGCTTACAATAAGCAAAAATGGAACGAGGAAGGCCCTCCTAAGGCTATGGTTAGATTGTTTTTCCCATTGTGTCATTCTTTCTTACTCAAATTACCATTCAAGTTTTAAAAACATAAAAGTTTAATACCAAGACAACTAAAATTTAATGACAGTAGAACTGCTATGTTTCGGAACAAAAAGCTACTAAAAAATTATTTGCACCAAATGTATTTGACTGATAGCAGTCTCCTCAACCTCCAGGTGCCCTGCTGCTAAAGAATACTTCAAGGAGAACTCCCACCACTGGAGCTGGGCCGTGCAGTGGCTGCAGAAGAAGGTAACTGAATTCTAAACTTTCTAGCTATAACATAAGGATCAGCTGCAGGACGTCTTAACAGAAATAATCCTCTAACCCTAACTTGTGGACTGACTCCAAAGCGTTTTCATTCTTCAGCATTTCTTTAATACAGTCAGTGCCTACTTGTGTGCATTAAATGTGTATCTTAAGGTAAGAACCCTGTCTTCACACATGTTCCAAGATTCCTAGCTGGTGCCTGAAACCATGGATAGTACTGAGCCCTATATACACTGCTTTTTATTAGATGTAAACACCTGTGACAAAGTTAATGTGTATGTTAGGAACAGTTAGATCAACTAAAAAAATAATAGGGGATGGAGGGAAAATAGTAAGATAGTGACAGCAGTACACTGTAATAGAAGTGATGTGAATATGGTCTTGCTTTAGTTCTTTTCTGGTTGTGAGGCCAAAGTACCACATCCACAATTAAAAGGAGAGGGTTATTTTCACTCACTTTGCAGACGTTTTAGTCGTCATCGGCAGACTGCAAAGCGAAGGGGTGTGGTGGGGAGACAGCTCATGGCACAGCCTGCCTTCTTCCCTTCCGTTTCCTGTCTTTTGAGACAGGGTCTCACTATGCAGTTCAGGCTGGTCTTGAGCTCACTTTGTAGCTCAGGCTGGTCTCAAACTTGCAAGGACCCTCTTGCCTCAGCCTCCCGAGTGCTAGATTATAGGTGTGCACCACCACGCCCAGTTCTTCCGTCCCTCTTTATTCTACCCAGGCTACAGGCCTATTGGTTGGTGCCACCCATACCCAGAACTATGCTGAACCAATCAGTGAGCTAATCCGGTGTCACACATCCATGATCCAGTCACATCCAAAAATCTCACCCATGGTGCCTGAGACTTTGGGAGGACATCTAGACACAAGCCATGACAGGTTTCTGTCTCTTGGGAACTCAATGTTCTTGACTCTCGCCCACCTTGTGATACTGGGAGATGGTGCAGTGACTGTGAGGAGGTGAAAGACGCAGGTGGCTATGCTGCTCTGGCCTTCTGACAGTCAGTGATGAGGATCATTGAGCCACGACCTTGCTCGGCCGGAAGAATATGTAGTGTGGATCTATTGCTGGACAAAGGGACAGTTTACATCTAGGGTGGCACAGAGATGGACAGTGCAAGATTTCGTGGTACTCAGACTGGCAGAAAGCTTAAAACTTGAAATTATTTCTAAAATATTCCATTTCATACACAGTGGTAGCTCGGTTCACAAAATTAAGGCATTGTACGATTCTGGGAAAGATGGCCACAGTTGTTTTTATCATCCAGCGCAGAGTTCACTCATGAAAGCAAATTTTTGCCAAACACTTCTGTTAGTGAACCAAATTGTTTATGAACAGAAGCGTTTGTGAACCAAGTTACTACTGTATTTGGACCGTGGTTTGTCACAGGTAACCAAAACGTTGGAAAGTAGAACTGAAAAGGAAGGGACCCACAGGCGTCTGAGCCTTGCAGGTGAAGGGTCAGGCTGACGTGGAAGGAGAGTGGCCCCGGTTACCTCACTGTCCTGGGTCCTGGAAGGCCTAGGAGCCACCAGTCCTGTGCTTGTAGACTGCTGTGTTGGCAGACTCACCTGTTACCTCTTAATGGTGGGCTTCCTCTTCGTCTCAGATGTCAGAACATTACTGGACACCACAGAGTAACGTCTCTAACGAAACTTCAACTGGAAAAACCTTTCAGCGAACCATCTCAGCCCAGGTGAGGGCGGTCTTCGTTCCCATGTGCCTTGAACCCCCTCGTACAGGGTTCTCAGAACCGCTGCCCAGAGGGTAGAGGCGCGGGTGAAAATGAGAACAGGCAGAGGCAGTGCTCGGGTCTCGGCGGAAAGGCACGGATGGCCGGCGCTGAGGCAAACCTTGCCTAGCAGACAGGGCTGTAGGTGGGTGGCCGGGGCTGCAGAGCAAGCAAGTTGGTGCCGGGCGGCCAAGGTAAAAGCGCCTCTTTCCTGGCTGCCAGTGCCACCACAGGTCAACAGAGGGTGGTGGCTGCTGTAGGGACAGCCTGTGACTTTTCTGCTGTGCTTTAACATCCTGCAGGATACGTTAGCATATGCCACAGCTCTGCTGAATGAAAAGGAGCAGTCAGGAAGCAGCAATGGGTCGGAGAGCAGTCCTGCCAACGAGAATGGAGAGAGGCACCTGCAGCAGGTACAGCGGGGGCTGGCTCTGGCCACAGGGAGCCCACTTCTGAGCTTTGTGCAGGGCAGCCAGGGCAACCTCGGCAGGCCTCGGGACATGGTCTCGGGGAACCAGCCCCACACATGCTGGTCTCATGGCCCTTCCTGCTTCTCTCTCACCAACCTTCCTGCACGTACAGACCCTTGAAAGGGAAGCTAGTGCCACTGTGATAGACCTGCTTGCCAGGAGACTTGAACTGACTCAAGCCCATTTCATTACTCATCACCAGAGGCTAGAAATCATCCTCAGACACCTGCTGCATGCAGAATGCTCGTGCCGGCCTCCCTGCCGGCCTGGCGCCTTCCTTAGCAGCAGTCTTCCCTGTGGGCCGTCTCACAGGGCTCGCCGTTCAGTGTGAGCTGCTGGTGTTGTGTCCATCGTTTCTCCTACATTACCTTTCAGATGCTCATCACAGTGTGAGAGCCGGTACACAGATCGCACAGAAGGGGTCACTCTCGGCGGGTTACCACACCACCTCCTTCATTTGCAGAGAAAATGAGAGCTGGTGGGCAGGAGCCCTCAGCCGCTGGCTCCCAGCCCTGCAGCCGCAGCCCCTGCCCTGTCCCGCGTCCCCTCCTCCCAGCCTCCACCTCCCCACCCTATCTGGATAGAACTGTCCTCTCCCCCATGCATCTTGGATTCTCCCCTGCCCTCCTTCCTAGCAGTGTTTCAGCACGGGTCTCTCCATCCCCTTTTCTTCCTCTTACCTCCCACCCTCTCTTAGCATCACCTGAACTGTCTGCACCTCCTCTCACTCACTCTGCAGCCCCGACCAGCCTGACTGCTGCTGTGATGCTGCTGGCCACTTTTCTTCTTCAGTCTCTTCCTGCCCTTCCCTGGCACCTTACCCTCCTCCAGGGCTCCAGGCAATGTCCTGCAGATCTCTGTCCTCCATGCTGCTGCTTCTGCTCCGTGCCTTCATCCACAGACTGCCAGGCTTCTGAGCTGCAGACTCATCTGGCACTGTCGTCCCTCAGCACTGCCTGCCACGTCTGGAGGGTGCCTGCACTCCATAGCCAAGCCCACCTCGCCTCAGCACCTGTGTCAGTCGAGCCAGTGTGCTAGGGGTCGTCCTGGCCGGCTCCGTGCACTCCAGGTCCATAGACTTGTACATGGGGCACACCCGTCTGTCCGTGTGTCCTGAGCACCTGAGTCTCCAGGGCTCTGGGAGAACCACCGCCTCCATGCCTGCTGCTCACTGTCTGGCCCCTTACCAAGTCTGTCGTGGCTTTCCTCTGCTGCTAGGTAGAGGCCAGAACCCTGCACACAGCCCTCCTTGATTGGTCCCTGCACACCCTGCCCAGCAGACGCTGCTTTTAATTCGTCAAACGCACCATATTCTCCCCACTTAGGCCCACCCCATTCACTCATCTAACTGCCACCGCACGTCAGCTGCCACAAAGGTTGTCCCTTTTCCTCCGTTCCCACCACTGCCAGCTCACTCCCAGGGCGCACACATGCCAGGTCTTCAGAACACTTGAGCACCTAAACCAAAGGCCAGCACTGTAGATGATTGAGACAGAACACAGGCCCAGGGATGATTCTGCAGGTGAGTGCCCAGCACAGAGCAGGTGGCAGCGTCAGCTGGTCTCCCTCTGGGCTTTGTCCCCCTGCTCCTAGAGTTCTGAGAAGAGCCTGCTTGTGGGCATGAGAACGGTTGCCCCAGGCAAGACACCAGGGTGACTCAGTGACTCAGTGACACAGACATCAAAATGTTCTGCAGAATCACGACTGTCAAGCCGAAGGTGTAATACCTACCCTGCAATTTAGTATCCATTAGTAAACATTTGTATTGCTACGTGAGGACATGTTTAAATTACAGAACATAACTAGGAAAGCAGTGTAGGAAATTTCCCCCTAACTAACAGCACGGATTTTCATTTCCTGTTCCCTCCCCAGGGTTCAGAATCTCCCATGATGATTGGTGAGCTAAGAAGTGACCTCGATGACGTCGACCCTTAAAGGAAGGTGCCCTGCGCCTGACAGAACTGGATGTCAGCACCTTCTGGAAACAGAATCTCACCTTTGAAATCCTTGTCGGAGCCTGGGGACAGGCCAGGACACGGCAGACGTCGGGGCTATGTCCTCGGAGGCTGCCCTGGCCACAAGGCCAGGAGGTGACCAGCATGTGGCCAGCTGTCCTGAGGCTGGACACTTCTGTGGAGATCTGAGAAAGTAGCACTGGTGGCAGACTTCTGTTACATGAACGTACAACGGGGGGAGCTGTTGCTTTCTCCGTGGTCCAACACAAAATTCCCTTCATTTTTTATATTCTAAGAAAAAAAAATAGCAAGCTGCCTTTAGGTTTGTGGGGGCAAATTTTTAATGTTGCAGTAACATTGAATAGGAATATTCAATTTAAATGGTGTAAAATTATGTGGTAAAATTCCTTTTCATTGTAAAATAGTAGTTAAAGAATTCAGTTTACACAGACCTTTGTATTTAATATGTCTCCCTCCTTGTATAGAATTTCAGATGGGTCTGATTAAGAGCCCTGGGCATAAGCTTAAATCTTGATGAAATGTTACCATGATCAAAAATTGGGACATCATTAAGCTCTTTAAGGTATTTTCTGATACAATTAAGATTGAAAAGAGCAATAAAACAAAACAGTTGTGTTCTCTAGAAGTGCAGGATGCATTCTCTGACATGGGTCATTAAAGAAGTTAAGAGTGGTTCCCAAAACAAATTTTAAAAACAGCAAAATAAAAAGCACTTTAAGATATAATTTTATTGAGTCTGACTTCATAAAATTATCTTTTTAATGCTTGGAGACATATTGAATAAACTGTAGTCTTAAGTCATGTGATCTGCAATCATTTGCTTTTACTGAAACAATTTCCAAAGCCCTTGGTAGTGGTCATCCGTGGAATTAAGTGTCTGCGTTGGGTACACTGCTTGAGGAGTTTCACAGTCTGTTTAGCGCTCAAGGGATTTAAGTCTGCTTCGCCTAAACAGGACTCAGTCCTGAAGAGGCAGGGTAGGAAGCCTCCCAGGAAGACATGGAGAGAAATGCGCACCACCCACTGAGCCGTGCTTCCTGAGTTCACCACTCCTGGGGTTCAGCTTGGGCACCAGCCCCCTGCTGGGGCGAGGGTGGGGACCACAGCGACACTCCTGTATTCGGAACATTCTGTGTTTTGAACTGGTCATACCTTGTTGTCCTGTTTTGCCTCTAGTTACAAGTTCTGCCTTATTTTTAGCTCACTGCGTGCAGAACTGGGGAAGCCTTAGGAAGTGCCGGGTTGCCACTGTCGAACTCACAAGTCAAAGAGGCGCAGCCAGCCCCAAAGTGCCTTTTTGATTGCGTTTGCATTTGTGGGGACATGTGACAGCAGACAGCTTCACCGCGTGCACGCGCAGCCCTTCTTTGCCTGCTCCACCGTGGCAGTTCCCTTCAGTCAGACTTCAGTCTGTCCTTCATAACTTAGCACAGGCTGCTGACGGCTTTTGTCAGACACACGGGAAGGTGGAAGGCCAGAGACGCACACGGCACATCTGACGCGGACCTGGTGTTCTTGCAGTTGTAAATGTGATGTGACTTTGAATATCCCATATCCTACCGTGCCCCCCACCCTGACCCTCACCTGTCCGCACCCATCTTCCCATAAAGATTGTGTAGGACTTTGAAATGCTAGCGAGGATCCTTGTGGGAGTACCGTCGCTGGCAGCTGCACTCTCAGGAGCCCCAAACCAGGAGTGAAAGCACCACTTCTAGTCCCCTTATTTCCTATGGAAACGCCTCCTGCCCCGGCCGGCCCTGCGAGCCTCGCGCAAAGCTGCGGCAGGGTCGCCTCACCCCAGCTTTGGTTCATGTCCTCATGTTGCGGTGAGCACTGACTCCACTATGCCAGTAACCACTTCATTTCCAACAGCTGCAGTCAACAAGCCTGCTGAGGACTTTTTTTAATGTAGTTCCACAAAGTGACAAATTGTGACAGGCTTGTCTTGGAAAAGTCATTTTTACTGCCAATTTTTTGGATGAAGAAGTTTTTATAACCTTTCACAACGGTCTGCAAATTAAGCAAGAATTGCACAAAGGACTCAATGCTCCGTGTTGTCGAAGCTGTGCAGCGAAGGCCATTCTGGGCACCCTAGGGACAGCTCGTCCACGACGCCCTGGCCGCTGGTACCTGGAGCGCCGAGCCGTCTCCCTGGCCTCCCTCCCTACGGACGTCGAGGCCTGTGCAGTCCCTCTGAGCTTGGAACAAGCAGACTAGAATTGTCCTCTGCTACCTCTTTGTGTACAAAATCTTGTTTATAAAATTTCAAAAGAAAGTAGATAAACTAGGAAAGACTTAATTCTAAACTTGGTTCATGCGTGGCAGAGTTCTCAGCTTCTGAAAGTACAAAATAAATTTTTCAAAAATGTAGAGTTGGAGTCTCACCAGCATTTTTCTCCAGACGTCGGAAGGTGGCCATGGTGGGGGCGCAGTGGGCCTGGGCCTGCCCCCAGCTAACTGCGATTCTTCACCGGACCAGGGTCTCCTGAGCCCACACTGGCCGCAGCTGAGGACACGGACCTCAAGGTCCCAGCCTGCGTTCGCCTCCCCTGTGGCTCTCGGCTCTCCCAAGGCAGCCCTCCCTGCCTGAGTCCCACCCTGGGGCTCGGGCCTGTGCTTTTTTGTGAGGGTCCCCTCTCACATGCCAGTCCAGCTCTCCCTCCTCCCCACTGGTGGCTGGTGACCAGCTGTCAGGCTGTATCTAAAGGGCAGGTGGAGCACGTCTCCGGCAGGGCGGGGTCTGGGTGCATAGCAGGTGTGGGGCCCAAGGGCCACGAGCACCTTCCCAGCCTGACACTGACCGGTCAGAAAACAAGACCTGTGACAGATCCCTTACACAAGGTCTGTGGAGAGACAGGCCTTGCGAAGGACATGCTCACCAGCCCCAGCAAGGAGCCAGGAGCCCCCACTCCAGTAGGACGGTCTACAGACTGGACCGAAGTCCAGGGTGAGTCCTGTTTCACTGGATGGCACCTCAGACTGGCACACACCCGACTGGGCCCCAGGAGCCAGGTGGAGGCTGGCTGTGCTCTGAGGCCGTCACCCCACCACTGACTCCACACTGCACAACGGCGGCATCCTAGGCAGTGAGGTCCAGGCTGGATCGTGACACCGTTACTTTTATTTAAAAAGCCACATAGTAAAAACACTACAAAACCCAGAATAAATACCACTTATGAAAGCCAAACAGTTCTGGGAAAGCTTGGTATAAAAGAGCCACAGGCAACCCAGGAGAGACGCATGCTGTGTCTGCGGGGACAGTCGCAGCCCTCCATGGCCCACCAGACCATCAGCAACCCAGGCCCCACGGGACCTGCAAGCCGGTGCCCAGCCTGGCACAGTAGAGGGCTGGCTCCTCACCAGTCCACTCTGCGTCTCATCCGGCACTGTCCCACGTCCCCCAGTGTGCGCCAGCGGGCACCACCTGCCCTGGCTCCCTCCATAAAGCAGGGGTGCCGGCAGGGAGCAGGGGCAAGGCTGGGAGAGACTGAGGCCTCACACCAGGGGTGTGGAAAACATCCCCCATTGGCCAGGGGTCCCAAAGGGGCGTCTCCAAAGTGGGCAGGCACTGTAGGGCCACCAGCTCCCTCACCCGTGCCACCCCAGCCTGCCACTCAGCTCCTTCCGGCCTCCCTCCCCCGGGGAGGCTTGACTGAGTGGCGCATGGCAAGAGCTCAGGCCCAGGCAGGTCATCAGCCCATGGGAGGTGTGAGGATCGCACCAACTGCAGCCCACGATGGTGCCCTGGCGAGGAGCCCCAGCAGGAGCATATCTGTCCCTGCAGGCCCAGGCCCCTGTCCTGTGCAGGTGGCTGTCCAGGCTGGGGTGTACTAGTGCTCTGGGGAGGCCTGCTCTGAGGCCTGGCTCCGGCAACAGGTGGCAATGGCTGCCACGGCCTCCCCGCGGGTCCTGCTCACGGCCTTGATGTCACGGCTCCTCACCACACATGTGTCGTCCACGGCGTAGGTCCCGAGGACCAACGAGGCCCCAGGGAGGGCGCTGCAGCCTGTCAGGGTCCAGCCATCCTCGCAGGCCACAGTGACCTGCCAGAGCCCAGGAGGAGACAGCACACGTCTGTACCACCTGGACTTCACCTCCTCCCGGCGAGCTTTGGGGGGCCACGGTGCCAACCCTTGTTCTGGGCCACAGGACGTGCTTTGTAGCACACACCTGGGACCCGTGCCCAACACCACCCATGCCAGCCCCTGCCGCTCGGTTGGCCTGCCCACTCCCCCACCCACTCGCCACATCCCCGAGCCACCTCACATCCTCGTCCTGACCCACACCCCCTGCCCTAGCCTGCACCCACAGGAGCCGTCCGTCGCCCTGCTGCTGTCCACCTCCTCTGCAGCTCAGCTCAGCGCCGGAGTGAGCCTGCTCATCCTGCTCTCACCCCAGGCTCCAGCAACACCCAGCGTCTGGCCTGCGGCCTTGCACCTCCTGACCGGGCCTGACCCTTGCTAGGCCCACCTCTCCTTCCTAAGCGCTCCTCCTCCTCAGGCCTCTTGCTCGCCGCGCTGGGGACTGAGCCCAGGGCCTCCACTGAGTCGCATCCCCAGCCCTTTCTACTTTTGAGACCTGGTCTTACTGAGCGGCGTGGGCTGGGCTCACACATGTCACCCTCCTGCTTCAGCCTCCCAGAGGCTGGGATTATAGGTGTCCACCACTGTGCCTGCCCCACACTGCTCCCTCTGCCTGCAGCGTGTTCCCTGAGATGTCCCCCTGGCTGGCCATCCCTCCTGTCTGAGTGTGGCCTTTCCTGACCCCCCGCCCACTCTCTTCCCTGCGCTGCCATCCTCTGTGGCATCTTTTCAGCTCCCCAGAACCTGCAGGGGTGCTGGGGCACAGGGGTAGGGCGCCCACACACTGGATTCGAGGCAGGCCTGCCCTCAGCCGCTAGGCAGGGAGGGAGCACACCCATCTGCACAGCCCTGTGAGCACCCCCGGGGGCTCCTGGGTGCAGGCCAGGCTGACCGGGCCCACCCACTCCAACTCCACCGGTGTCCATGCCCTCCAGGCTGGGCCTTCCCGCCCTCACCCTTCAACCTGCACCCCAACACCCCACTCCTACAGGTGACAAAGCAGCAGTGGAGCAGACACCGACCCAAAGCCTAAGGGACGGCCACGAGCCCCCGGCCACTCCTTACCTGCTCTGTGGGCCGCCGGACCCCGTGCTCCCGGACTCTGCACTCCAGGCCTGGGGCACTGCAGCAGGACGCATGCACACTGGCCTCGCTGTGGCCCACACACTGGCCGGGCCCACCTGGCCTCAGCACGAGCCGCCCATGGGCCCCAAAATCCTCAGCCTCCCAGTGGGCACTGCAGCCTGGGTAGAGGAGGATCAGCTCTGTCACGGGAATGCTGGGGACCCCCTTTGTGCACCCACAGCCTTAAGGCCTGAGGCTGGGGAACCCCAGGGACAGCTCTGATAGGAGAGAGAAGCTGGCCGGAGCAGCAGGATCCCGGCGTCTCACCTCTGCTCTGCAAAAGGCCTGCTGTATGCCCTTAGGAAAGCATTGGACCTCTCTGAACCTCAGTTCCAGTGCAAACACGCTCTCCTTGCCACTCTGAGATGAAAGCCATGGGACAGGGTCCAAGACCTGTGGCTCAAAGCCTCCCAGGCTCCTGCCCCGTCCAGCCACTGGCAAAGCTCAGGTGTGAGCTTGGGCGCCTGGGCACTCCTTTCAAGGGCCTGAAGTCAGACACACCCAGTGGTGCAAAACCATGGATGGTGGTCACACAGCTGCACCAAGCCTCAGTTTCCCTCTCTCTGAATCAGGGCCGAGGCCGCTAGTGCTCTCATGGCCTTGGGGCTATGAGAGTGGCCACTTGGGTGCCCAGGCTAAGACCCCTTGGGTTATGCCTACAGGTAGTGATGTCCATGGGTCTCACTTGGAGGTGGCCCAGGCCCCAGCCGTCTGGCGAGAAAAGTGCAGCCCGGCCTGGTCGAGGGCACCAGCCACCTGCTGGCCCCTTCCACGCCAGCCTGGCCAGCACCCCAGCCGCTGTGCCAGGTCCTATGCTGCGCCTCCCGTTCCTAACCAGTCACGACTCCCTGTCCTCTACAAACCCTCCGGGACACTTGTGCTCCATCAACCCAAGGCCACTCGGCCTCCCTTGACCTGAGGGCTGCCACCCCACTCCCTGCAGGAGCAATGCCTTCCCACCTGCTGGGGCACACTTGTGACAGTGGCACGTTCAGATAAGGAAATGATTTTGGAAGCAGTAAGTAATGATAATAACGACAGCTAGAACATATAGCACCCACCCTCCCCATTTCACAGACAGGGAAACTGAGGCACAGAGCTGGTAAGCTGCATGCGCAGCTGCTGAGGAGCACAGTGGCTCCAGCCTGAGGTCTGCCCCACTTCCTGCCCACTCCGTGACGCCCGCCCAGCACCCCAGGCATTGCTCTAGGTGGCCCCACTTTGTCACCACCTTAAGATGGTATTCTTTCCCTCTGAGGCACAAGGAAGCCAAGACAGAAAGACAAAACCAACCACCAGGTCCCCAGCATGGAAATGCAGACTCCTGGCTTGCGATGGGCACACAAGCACCCAAGCAGGACTGGTCACCCCCGTGCACTGCACCCACTGGACCAGAGGTATCAGGAACAGGGCCAGTCCTACCTGTGAGGACCTGGTCCTGCTGGTGGCAGTGCACACGGGGCTCCACCCCAGCCCTGGCTGGGGTCGTGTGCACGCTGCAGTTGGCCCTCGGCAGCAGGCAGCACCTGGCGACAGCATAGACACCCTCACCCCCGAAAGCGTTGTAGGCCATGCACACTCGCTGGCCCCTGAGGACCTGTGGCCAGAGACAGAGGTTGAAGCCTGCTTTACCAGGATGCATGGCAGCATGCAGCATGCATACAGGGCTCCCCAAGTCCTCCTCAGCAGCGCTGTTCCTGGCCCCCTAGGGCCAGAGCCCCGCCTGCCTGGACGCACTGTTCTGCCAGTGGGCAGCTCTGGGTTCCTCCAGATACCGAGACAGAGCTTGGGCACAAGGGCCAGTCCTGCGCTACCACCACCCAACCCCGAGGGTCCCGTTCGTGCTGCCCCATGGCATCTGTGGGACACGGGCATGGCTTCCCCAGCAGCCCCTCGTGGCACCCAGGGCCTTGCGCAGGAGTCCAACCCACACAACCCACAGGGCAGTCACCTCCACGCGCTCGCCCCTCCGCTTCCCGCTCCGGGAGAAACTGGAGCAGCTCAGCAGCTCCTCGCCGGGGGTGCAGTGGACCAGGGCAGTGGCCGTGCATCTGGGGCCCGAGTGTGCTGACCACACCGTCCTGCACAGCAGCCGCCCCCCTGCAACAGGCCCGGGTGAGGGAGGAGCCGGAGGGGCGGCCCCCCAGTGCAGCTCCTGCTGGGATAGGCCTCACAGGGCCACGGAGCCCCTGCCCCCTGGCCACCCTGCCGCCCTGCTCGCCTGCTCCGTGGGTGCTGGGCGGCAGTGTGGCCACCAGGTTGGGGGTCAGCACTCGCTGGTCCTCAGGGAACCAGGCCTCGTTGATGACATCTCTGGCAGCGAAGTGGATCAGTCGTTGCCGCAGCTCAGCCAGCGTGAGCTCAGGCTGGGCCGTCAGCATCAAGGCCGCAATGCCTGAGTGGCACAGGGCGGTCAGAGCAGGTGGCGGCATCGCCCTCCTTCCCAACCAAGGCCTCCAGTGACCACACTGCTCCTCAGGAGGGAAGCCACCTGCAGCTCCATGCCATGGCAAAGCCAGCCACTAGGACATCATGCTCTTCTCCTGCTAGGCCCTGGTGAACTCCTGTTCATCCCTCAAAGCCTAGGTCAGCCATCCCTCCTCCAAGAAGCCTTCCTTGCTCCTCAGACTGTACTGGTGCCTCCTCTGGGCTCCTGCTGATGGAACCCTGACTGCTCTGCAGCCTTTCCGCTCAAGCACCTGCCTACCCCATAGCCGAATGTTGCTAAGGGAGCCGTCTGGCTCTCTCATGTCCCCCAAAGGTCTAGTGCTAAGGGCCTGGTCCCCAGCCTGTGGCACTGCCAGGAGGCGGTGGAGGCCTCCAGAAGGAAGCCAGGTTGTGGGACACAGCCTCCCTCCTCCTCTTCCTCCTCCCCCTCTGCTCAGCTGCCCTCTGTCCTGGCCCAGGAGCACCAAGCTGGCCAGCTAGCGCCCTTTGTAGCTGCCCATACGTGTGCGTTCTGTGACAGACCCTGTCCACCCACGGGGCTGTGAGCCTCACGATGGCTGAGGCCGGGAGGTGACTGACCTGCCACGTGGGCAGCAGCCTGTGACGTCCCACTCCGTGACACAAAGCAAGTGCTGCAGTCACTGGAGGCACCGATAATGTGCTCTCCCGGGGCAAAAAGGTCCACACAGCGGCCGAAGTTGGTGCCCAAGGTCCCCAGGATCACTGGCTGGTCTTGGGCATTGGTGGCTCCAACTGTGATGACCTGGAAAGGTGAGGAGGGGGTGGCAGAAAAAGGAACCGGGGAAGGCTGCAGGAATGGACAGGCCTTGCCAGCCATGCTGGCCAGCTCCTGCAGGCCCATCTAGATCCCACCCAAATGTCCCCCACTCGGGGAACTCTGACTCCAGGCAGAACTCTGGTGCCTCTGGCCCAGCCCATCCCTGTGCTTCCCATCATCTGTAGGTGCATTCCTGAGGCCCCCATGCAGGGCTCAGTCTTGTGGGGCGACACACGACAGACAGGAAGCCAGTCCGGCTCTAAGTGCCATGGGGAGGCCACAGCAGCGAAGCGGAGAGGCTGGCAGGTTTCAGACCAGCTTTCATTAGCTTGTTGGGGTACTGAGGGGTAACCTAGGCCTTTCACACTGAGCGGCATCCCCAACCCTTTTATAAATTTGGAGGCTGGCTGGGTCTCGGTAAGTTGTAGGTTGACCAGGCTGGGTGAGAACCAGAATTCCTCCGACTTCCGTCTCCCACAGAGTGGGATTGCTGGGTGACACCTGCACCTCCCTGCAGCTGACACCAGGCTTCCAGGCCCTGAGAGAGGCCCCCAGCCCTCATACCCAGAGCCCGATGCACGGCGAGCACCCTGGGGCATCAGGCAGGTGGGGTCCCGGTGTGCTCCACAGTGCTTCCCGTGCTCCCCTGGGGCCCTGTCCCATGCTCACACAGCCCAGTGTGACCAGCAGGCACCCGGCACTGCAGATGACATTCGGGGTGCGGGCCTGGGTGCCCCCACCCCTTTGCCCCCTCCAGTGGGAGCTGTGAGGTCTGGGCAGGGTCTGCAGGCTAGGGAAGCCTGTGGACCCATGGGGTGGGACAGGCTGGGCTGGCCTCACTTTAGGCCAAGCCCCAGGGTAGGAAGACAGCAGAGAACCGGGGTGCCATTCTGCCCCTCCACAGGGCTGGACAGGTACCAGGTCCCCAGCTGGGATGAGGCACGCAGAAGGCACTTCAGGAGGGACAGTGGCCGGCACAGTGGCCACCGTGGGGCAGCACCTGGCACCCACCTCGGGAGCTGAGGCTGGAGAGTAGAGGCAGGCGTCATCCCGGAAGTTGCCAGCAGCGGCGACCAGCACCACCCCTGCCCTCGCCAGGTGGTGGCAGGCGGTATTGAGAGTGCGGCTGTACCCACCAGCCAAGGGCAGCAGAACGACCAGCGGCCCCACGGGCTGGGCCAGCTGGCTTTTCCGAATGAACTCCAGGCCTGGAGGACAAAGCCACGTCATTTCCCAGAGATGCGCCTTCCCCTGCAGCCCCTTCCTCTTAGGCGCGGAAGGTGGTGCCAATGCATGGAGGGTGAGCCGCTTTTCTGGGTGACTCATCTAATCTAAGCAGGTGGGCACTGTAACCCAAATGGACCTCAGTCACAGCTGAAGCCTGAAGAGGAAAGGCCAAGCTCCTGAGGAAGAATCTGGCCCTTGGCTCAGTCTTCACAATCCTTCACCTCCCTCCCAGGCCCGGCCCCAGGACAGGGGAGTCCGAGGACCAGCTAGGTACACACGTAGCCCCTGGGCCTTCGCAGCTGGCAGGGCTGCACAGGTCTGGCCCAGGCCTGGGGCCCACTGTGGAGGTCCCACCACTGCCCAGAGCCAGCACCTTCCCCCAGTGACATCTCCAGCTCCAGCTGTGTCCCCTGGGCAGGGCACCCACACTGGCCCAGGGCTGAGGTGTACAATCCTTTGCTTGGTGTTGGAAGCCAGGCACCCCCCCCTTCTCTGCCCATAGGCCACTGTCCTGGCCCTCAGTGTGATCTCCCAGATGCCCATCTGCAGACTAGCTGGCATCTCCTGCAAAATCTGCTGCCAGCTCCTCTACAGAGTCTGCCTGGCCACAGTGACCACAGGGCCTTGTCAGACATGCACGTGGCGAGTCTCTGGGCTTCAGAGGTAAGCAAACAGTGATGGAAAAAACTCGCCGACATCACCTCAGGTGATCAAATCTAAGACAGCAGAGTGGAGGACAGAATTTCTATTTTGTTTGGTTTGGTTTTGGGAACAGGATCTCCCTATGCAGTTCAGGCTGGCTTTGAACTCACTGTGTAGCCCAGGCTGGCCTCGAACTCACGTGTCCACCACCATATCCAGCTCCAAGGAAACAGAGCTTTTAAAGGCGTTGGAGAGGGGAAAGTATGGAATCTTGCAAAGTGCCTGACCCAAGGCGGTGCCTGGGCTGCGCCTCTGCCCTTCAGAGCCTCAGTGTCCCCATGTGCACTCCTGACTTCTGCCGGCTGTAGCCCTCCAGAGCGCTGGGCCGAGGGCCCCTGGGCTCCCCAGTCACCAGAGCTCCCTGGACTCGAGCCCCTCTCTGCCAGGCCCACTCACCTATGAGGGTGCTGCTGACTGTGCCCCTCCCTTGGCAGTTGAGGACACGCAGGCTGCGTAGGCTGGCGCCCTTGGCCACACCCGCATCCCGGCCACTGACCACACCAGCCAGGTGGGTGCCGTGAGCGTCACACTTGCTCGCCTGCTCGAGAAACACAAGGACCCCATGAAAGGCCGCCATCCTCCACATATCGCAAGGGGCAGGATGGACTGACACCCGCAGCCCACGACTGACAGCCTGGGAGGGGCAGGACAGCTGGGGGTGAGGCCACGAGGCCCAGGACGGGGGGGGGGGGTGCGCACCTGTCTGTGGAAGCGCGTCCCGTCCTCCTCGGGCACACTCTCAAAGTCAGTGACCGTGATCCTGCCCTGGATTTCCCGGTGACCGCTCTGGACGCTGGTGTCTAAGAGGTACACCGCCACCGGGCCGCCTGCACCCCGGGTGGCAATGCGGAGAGGAGGGTGTAACCAGACGCTGCCTTACGGCTGTGCGTGCAAGCTGGCACTGCAAACGCGCCAACGCGCGGCGTCTTACGCAGAGCCTCCCTCTCAGCTGCGCACACGTCTGCGTACAGCGCGGCAGGGAGAGGGCAGGGCCTGTCCGAGGACATGTCAGTGGCAAAGGATGGAGCCAGGAAGGGAGTCGGGGTGGCCGGCTCAGGGACGTTAACGCGGCTGACAAGTAACGGGAGCATCTGCACACTGCGCAGTAAGCCTGGGCACAGCCTCTCCCAGCTCAGTCACGGGGAGACAGCACAGGGCCGGAGCACGGAAGGAGAGCAGCGGGCTGCCTGCGCCACCGGCTCTTGGCCGGAGAGGAAGCGGACACTCAGAGGCTGCTGTGGTCGGGACCTGCGGGTCCGAGGCCACATGCTCTCCGCAGGTGCCAGGAGGCTCCAGGCGCTGCTTCCTCCAGACCCAGGGTACAGCGTCCCCCAAAAGCCTGCCACGTGCTCACCCTTTCTCCTGGGTAAGTGGCATTCCCCAGGAAATGGGGTTCCCTGGGAAGTGGGGTCCCCAGGAAGCAGGGTTTCCTAGGAAGCAGAGCTTCCCGGGAAGCGGGGTTTCCTGCAAAGTAGGGCTCCCCAGAAAGAAGGGTCCCCTGGGAAGTGGGGTCTCCAAGAAGTGTGGTTGCTTTGGAAATGGAGTTCCCCAGGAAGTGACGTTCCCGAGTTTCTCACGAAATGGGGTTCCCCAAGAGGCCGGCTGCTGCGCAAGACAGGTGAGGGGCACAGGTGAAGGCAGGGAGACCCCGAGGGTGGTCACACAGCTGGGCTAGAAGGAACAGTAGAAGGGAGGAGCCTCGGGCCACAGGGACAACTTCAGCCAGGCCTGCAGTGCCCCGGGGCAGGCTGTGCACTGATGGGGTCTCACAGCAGCAGCAGGGGGGGCTCCCGACCTTACTGCTGAGTGAGGAGGGAGGAGGCCGCGGACTAGCACAGCCCCTCCCTGCACCCTCAGCCTCACTAGCACAGTAGATCTGCCCTTCCCAGCCCACCACCGCCTCCCTCCCAAGGAGGAACCTGAGGCTCAGAGAGCCGGCAGCGTCCAAGATCACGCCACTCAGCAGTGCTGAATTCACATCTGTGCCCCGTGAATGAAAGGCCTGGCCTTAGGCCCAGCCAGACCACACCTGTCCCCAAGGTGCCCACTCTTTCTCTCTGAAGCCCAGTGCTCCTGGAAGTCTGCCTCCAGCCAAGCCCACTCCCACAGCTCCGGGAGGCTCTGCACTCGGCTTCTGTCCCCTGCTCGTCACACCCCTTGGGGCAGTGTGGCATCTCCCAGGAGCAGGCAGGACAGGCGGTGGCCCCAGGAAGCTATGCTGACACCCTAACCCCCAGAGCTGTGCTGTGCCCTTGTGTAGACGGTGGCAATCATCAGGTTAGGGGTCTCCAGCTACTTCAGCCATGGCCCCCGCCTGATATGGGTCCGTGCAGAGGACAAAGAGGATGGAGGCAGAGATGACAGTTATAAGCCACAAGCCAGGGACGCTCTGGCCACCGGGAGGAAGGAAAGGCAAGAAAGGGCACCCTCGCCGTCAGATGCCCCACTTCCAGGCCCCAAACCCCTACAGGACCACGGGTGAGTGTCCGACTCAGCCTCTCCCAGGTGAGGGCAGCCAACCAGGCCACCCCGAATGGAGAAGGGGCAACCAGGCCCGGCCAGGAAGAAGACAAACAGGAGCAGGAGGAGGCGAGGCAGGGCAGACTGCGAGGCGAGGCAGGGCAGACTGCACGACGAGGCAGGGATATGAGGAGGGGTGGTGGGGGAGCCAGGTCCCTCGCAGGGTGGGGGACACAGAGCCAAGGGGCAGTGGGCGGGCGGGGGGCACCCCAGGGTGCTCACTGTGGGCACTGAGCTCCTCCGCCTGGTGCCGCACAGAGAGGATCCGCTGCAGGTTCCAGGGGACGCTCTGCGCGAAGACGGAGGCGTCTTCCTCGATGTACCGGACGAGCGGCAGCCGCAGGGCCTGTGGAAGCCAGGGGCCTCGAAGCCCATCCTGTGGGGCCACCAGCCCCTCCCCTCACCCGCCCCGCCTCGAGGCCCAGCTCATCGCTGGGTGCCTCAGTGTCCACAGGGCTCCTGTGCTTGCCCAGACGTGGCTTCCGTGAGGACAGCCAGGCACACGGTCCTTCAGCCACAGCCTCCTGCTCTGGACTAACCCCGTGCAGGGGTGCAGTGAGCTAGGAGTCCACGGCCGCACCCTGCCAGGTACGTGCTGTGTGGCCTCAGTCGAGACCCTGTCCCACTCTGGGCCTCACCGCCTGCAGCCACACAGAGAATGGGTGTGCAAATGACAATCATGTGCCTCCGGCCAGTTAGAGGACCAGGAAGGACTATTCAGATGTGCAGGGTGCACAGGCCGAGGGAGGAGGACAGCAGGGAGGCCAGAGGTCCCCGGCCACCCGCAGCCATTGTCAGCCCTGTGACTTGGGGTGAGCTGGAGGGAGCAGGGTCACGCCAGCCCAGGGGAGGTATCTCACCCCCAAGCATCGGCTCCTAGGAGGTGTGCACCCCGCGTCACGCATTTATGGAATGTCCCAGGGCCTGTCCTCATGTGCTTCTGCGGGCAGACCCCTGAGCTGAACCCCAGCCTTACCCCTGATGTCTGTGTGGCCCTGTCTGCACCTCAGAATCCTTCTCCCCACTCCCCCAGTACTGGAGATGGAATCTGGGGCCTTTACACTAAGCTACAGCCCTAGCCATCTTTTAAAATTTGAGACAGAGTCTAAGCTATCCAGGCTGGGCTGAAACTTGCAACCCTCCTGCCTCAGCCTCCTAGACTTCTGGGATTAGGGACATGTACCCGCAGACCAGGTTTGGAGTCCTTTTCAGGTGCAGATGAAGGGACCTCTGGGTTGCGGCCAGGTACACAGGCTTCTGTACCCAAGCTGAAATCACCAGGCTGCAACCCTGCGTGCCGTGTCCCCCCTCAGTCTCCACAAGAACACACCAAAGCAAGGAAGGGCCACTCGAGTGCCAGAGGGCAGCTTACCAGGTCCAGCAGGTCTCCGCTCATGCGCACCAGGAAGCCAGGGACCAGGTGGTGGAAGAGGTGTAGCACTGTAGTGAGGTAGCCCTGGCGGGCAGCCCTGGCCTGCAGGCGGCGCGCGGTATGCTGGGTCTGCCCGAGGTGGGTGCCCTCCCTCAGCACCACCAGGTAGGTGCCTGGCAGCCGCCATGTGTCCTGGGGGTGGGGGAGTGGGGCGTCAGGCCACAATAGGGGGCCTGCATGGACCTCAGCCCGATCTGTGCAGCAGCTAGGGTCACAGCGGGACAGTCAGTGACCTACAAAGACCACAGAACCCCCACATGCTGGCCCCTTGTGCTGCTGTCCTTGGCCCGGCATGGTCAGAGCAGGCAGCTGGGCCACGGCGGGCCGCAGGGCTGCACCCCAGGCAGCCTCCCACTGCGCAACACCCAGCTCTCCTGGAGGCCACGGCCCAGCGGTAGTCGGGCCTGCGTCCCCAGCCGTCAGTTCCCTCGCCTCCACCCACACTGGCTCCTGACCCCTCTTCCTGAGAACAAGACTCATTTTTCTGGACCAGAAAAATGTAGCCTCGAATCCCAGACCCAAAAATCACAAGCTGCGCAGCCCTGACAGAGCCACACAATCTCTCTGAGCCTCAGTGTCTCCTCTGGGTGACAGGGACCACTGTACCCGCAGCACAGGCCTGGGAAGGCCAGAGGAGACAGTGGCGTAGAGCGCCCCCTGCAGCTGGGCAAATGCAGCCAAAAGAGCAGTCCTGCAGATGAGGGTCTGGCTTCAGTTAGCTCGTTGGCCTCAGCTGTTCTCAGCACTCACGAACCTTTCGTGGCTCCCCACAGCCGGCTAAATAAGGTCCAATCTCTGCCCCTCCGTAGCCCTGCGTCACCTCCCCCTGCAGCCTCACCCCCCTCATCTGGGGTGCGCCCTGGCCTGCAGCCAGAGCGGGGCCTCAGAGCCCATGGCTGCTGGACCACGGCTGCCCTCAGAGAGGTCGTAATGGCACGAACATGGCAGAGCCCGTAACTGCCACAGCAGAAGTATGAGTATGCGTGCACACAGAAGGCAGGGTCAGCGCGGCTCAGTTTCAGAAACCTCCACTCCGAGCATGTTCCACTCTCCTCACCTGTGCTGCCCAGCTCTGCACCTCTGTCTGTGCTACTCCCCCCCGCACCCAAATAAAATTCTCCTTCCAATGGCATTTGTTGGGCTCGTATTTATGCCTCAAAGATCCATCTAAAATGTCCTCCGTCAAATGAAAATCTCATGCATGGGGAAGATTCTCTGCAGTGGAACCAGAGCTCTGGAAGCCAGGTTCTGTGTACCAGGGTGAGGGTAGGTTTGCCTCTTCTCTCCGGACCTCCGCTGCGTGTGACTACAACAAAAGCAACTTTCATTCTCAACTGAATTCCCACAAAACAGCCATGAAGTGAATGAACATGAAGACTTCGGGAAGTTCCTGTTCCGGGCTTCCCGTGCACAACACCCGCACAGGTGGTCCTGGGCTGCCAGCTCCCGCTCCCCCACCCTGGGGGCGGGGCATCAGCACTTCAGGAACAGTCACTGGGGGGGGGGGACTGCAGGGAATGTCCCTAAGTACCCTGACCACACTGTCCCCGTAGAAAGCAAAAGGCTCAGAGAATGGGAAGAGGCCTAACACCGCGCCCAGGGCGGCCAAAGAGGGCGGAACCAGGAGGCCACACCCAGCCTGGCACAGGACCACCTCCTGCGAGCAGCCTCTGCCCAGGCCTGATCTCGGAGTCACTCGCGGGTCCACAGAGCTGCGAGGTCTCATCCCCACGGTGGTCTGTCTCCCTTTCCATCGAGGCTCAAGCAACTTCCAAGCACCTCGCAGCTAGAGACAGGCCAAGTCCCAGGGTTCTCACCGGGACTGCCACGTGCCCCAAGGCCCAGGGCCAGGCGCCCAGGTGCTGGGCAGTGGGCACGGGCAGGTGTGGCCTCCGGGTCCTAACAACCAGGGCACCAGTCCCTGCCCAGCGCCACAGCCCCACTCCCTCCGCTGTCCTCGCCTTCAGCTACCGTCCACTCTGCTGAGGCCCGCACCTTGGCGCAGCGGTGGAAAGTGGCGGTGGGCACGTGCGGGGCGGCGTCGGCCGGACCGTCCTCCTCCGATGGGAAGGCGAAAGTCAGCTCCTCGTAGTCACCATCCTCGTCATCCTGGGCGCCGGCTGGTGCGGGTCCCAACAGCAGGAGCAGCAGCATCGGCCACCAGGCCCGTGCGGGGCCGCAGGTGCGCATCGCAGTGGCGCAGGGACCCGGGCCACAGAAGCTGTGCGTCCCGTCCGACGGGAGAGTCCGGGCCTCAACCCCAACCAAGGCTTCTGGGGTGTGGGCGCTCGACGCCCGGGACCGGGAGATCACGCCACCGGAGCCCCATCGGACGATCCTATCTGATTAAACATTAACGGAGCCCCGGGACTGGAGGATCATGTTTCGGCCATGCCTCCCCAGATAGCGTCAGATTACGCTCAGAGGGAGAAAGGACCAATCTCGACCCCTAATTGGGCTGGAGGCCGGCTGCCTGCCCTACCGCCCTCTCCCTGTGCCTGGGGACCCTGCCTAATCCTGTCTGACTGCAAAAGCCTCACTCCCCTTGAAGGGCTGGGGATTTAGCTCAGCAGCAAGGGCCCACCTGGCAAGCGCAAGGTCATGAGTTCAATCCCTGGCACCCCCCCCCAAAAAAAACCATTACTGCCGCCGACTTCCTTCTGCCAGCCTTAACTTGGCATCCTCCACTTGGCCCGGGTCCTTCCTCAGAAGTGCTCTGACCTCACCATCACTGCACCCTCAAAATACTGCTTTACTCCATAGGTTTGCATTTGAAATCTGCAAAGGGATCACGTAGATGCGCTCACAAACTCGGAACAACCCAGCCAGCAGATCTGTCTACCCGTCACGCCTGTAGCTGCAGGGGACGGGTGTCTGGGACCATTCACCGTGTGCCTGGCAGGAGGATGTGGCTGCGGGAGGGCAGCTCGGCCTCCGATGGCACGTGTGCTTCAGCAGGAGGCCCACTTCCCGGGGGGCAGGGGACAGCAAAGAGGGCATTAAGGTCCCTCTTGGCAGACGCTTGTCTGATTCTCAGGTTGGCCCCAGGGTGCTGAATGTGAAGTTGCTGCCTTCCCCACAATTGGCATAGACTTCACTCTGGAGAGCCCACTGACCAGGACTGCTGCCCCAGGGGGTAGGCAGGGACCTCCTGGAGTGACAGAGGGCTTCCCTGGTCCTTCTGTGTATGCCCTGGAGGATGGGCTTCCTGCTGTCCAGAAGCTTCCTCAGAAGGCCCCTTCTGTGGCAAGAAAGGCTGGCAGCAGGCCTGCCGGTCTCCACCTCTCAGGGGGTCTCCACCTCTCAGGGGCTCCTGACGGCACAGGAGGGGGGACACACAGCGCATTTGGTTGGAGGTGAGGGAGGGAAGGAGCCAAGCTCCAGCAATTGGGCAGCAACAAGTACATGCTCCTTCCGCCCCTGGACCCCATCTCCCCAGGGGAAATTGGTTACCCACAGCAGTGGATTGACCACAGCCCGCTTCCAAAGACAAGCCCCGTCCTAACCCCGGGTGCTTGTGAATGGGACCCCATTTGGCAAAAAGGTCTGTGAAGATCTGATTAAGCTAAAAGTCTCAAGATGAAGCCAGATGTAGTGGCACATGCCTGTAATCTCAGCACTTAGGAGGCTGAGGCAGGAAGATCGATATGAGTTTGAGGCCAACCTGGGTTACACAGGGAGAACCTGTCTCAAAAAAGAAAAATAACACAGAAATCCTCAAGATGAGATCATCCCCGTTTATTGTGGGCTCTGACGCCTGTGGCTGGTTTCATGAGGAAAGAGAAGGACATGTCAGACAGACACAGGGAAGGTGGCCCTGGACAGGTGGACGCACAGACTGGAGAGACTGGGAATGAAGAAGGTAGCAACCGGCTCCAGAGCTCCCTGGGGGGAAGGACCGCGAGAAGATGAGAAAATAAAGCAGAGGCAGAGCTGCGGTCGGGTGGCGCCCTACTCTCCTGTTGGGAGGAGAGGAGCCGCTCACCACGGCGGCACGTTACTTGCACACTCAGAAGGATGATGCCAGCTTCAGCCCGCGGCCTCGCAGCCCAGCCCTCGGGTGGTCTGGAAGGCTCGGTGTTTTCCTGGGCTGAAGCAACTTCTTCATGTGGCTTGCTCCGGGTGCCCTTTGTTCTCGGGACGGCCATGCCCGGCCATGCACGTGTGGTCAATTTCCAGCTTAACCACTCCAGCAGAAGAAGGGAGCACAGGAGCCTCCAGAGCTGAGAGGCCGGGAAGGGCCGTCACCAGCGCGTCTGGGGGAGCGCGGCCTGGCCCACGTGCGCCCAGAGCAGCGGCAGCACAGAGGGGTGCTGCAGCCACCAGCTGTTGTAATTTGTAGTTTCCCTCGGAAACTAATGTACCCATTTATGTGGGATCATTTCAGAGCTATTTGATTTTTTTTGTTCAAAAAACTTAGACTCTCAGCATTTGTTTTCGGGTTTATTTTTAACTTTTTATTTATATTAGTGAGGTGGATATTGGGTGCGCCCTTAATTGGAAGGTCCGATGTCATAACCCGGTCCGTGGAGTCCAGCAGCTGTTCCCGCCGGCCCCAGGGTTCTCTCTATGTCCTGACCTAAAATCATAGAGCGCCTTGGCTGCTCCGGACGCAGGACTTTCCCAGTGGACTGGAGCCCGGGCTGGAGCACTGGCCACTCCCACGGAGCAACCGCAGTCATTGCCCCAAACACTGAAAAACTGGCCCCAGCCTTGAGCCAATACCTTAAAAACCCTCCAGTGACCTCCATACCGTCACCCTCCGTAGTGTCACTGCGGGTGCAGGCGCCCAGTAACACCCTGCCCCTCCCCCAAACTGCAGCCTCTGGAATCCAAGAGGCTCCACTCAAGCCTGTCCTGGACACTTTGCTGACTCCCTTTCGGGAAGAAGTCACCCCTAATCCTGCTCCCGCGGCTAAAATCACCTTCCGTGCACCCACATCTGCTTGCTGTGTTGTGGGGTGTGGATTACGTCTGGCTCCCAGCATCTCTAGCTCATCTCCCGTGAGTGCTGTGGAGACTTTATAATCAAGTCTGCGGTGAGCAGGTGTAAGGGTGCACACCTGTAATCCCAGTACCTGGGGGGCTGAGGCAGGAGGGTCAGCACGAATCTGAGGCCAGCTTGGGCTGCATACTGAGAACAAGGCCAGCCTGGAAGACATAGCACGACGTCATCTCAAGAAAAGAAGAGAAAAGAAAAGAAAAGAAGAAAAGAAAAGGAAAGGAAAGGAAAAAGAAACATCAAGCCAGCAGGGACTCTGCCTACCTCTGTGTACACGTGAACGTATGTTTCATAAAGTCTTAGAATGTATGGAATTTTGAGAAGAAAAGGTACGCAAAGGCTTTCCATCCTGTTACTGCTGCCCAGCTTGCGGGGCCGGAGCAGGCTGGCTTGTGCTCCACCCCAGCCCCAACCCCAGGGCTCACCACCACTGGCCACCAGGCTGCACTCACCACCTGTCCATCCAGGGCCTCGCTCCACGGTGTTGACGGCACCCCAGAACCAGACGCATGACGCCACCATCACTTGGAACCAGGGGGACACTGATGTGTGGGGGAGCCAGTGGTCCCACACCTACTGGCTTGAATTCCTCCTCAGCTTAGTCACAGCCCTGCCCCAAGGAGGGGAAGGAAGAGTGTGTGGCTCCCACCAGCCGGTGCCCCCCACAGCCACCCGGCAGCCCGGGGAGTCATCACACAATGCAGTCAGTCTCTCGTGATGTTATGGCAGCACTTGTCTCCCCATCTCTGAACCGCCTCCTCCTGTCCTTTGCCAATGTTTACAGTTTGGCCCTGGGTCTTTGTCCTCGCTTTTTAACCAGAGTCACATTGTGTCTCTTCTCTGTGATGTTTGTGGCAGGTGTTTTTCCCAGTTAGTTGATAGACTTTGGACTTCATGGATTTTCTCCATAGAAATTTTTAACTTTCAGAAAGTCAAATTTATCCGTGTTTCATTTATTGACTTGCAGATTTTATGCTTTTCCTAGACAGGGCATCCCAATATCAAGATCACATAAAATTCTCCTTGTGAAACATCTCCCTCGTGCCTTGGCTTCTGCTGGAATTTACTTTTTACACAGGAGTGAAGTTTGTTTTTAAGTTCTGTTTTGGTTAGCATGCGTCTGTTGTACGCCACGTGTGCTCTCCCCGTGGAGAGCTGGCACCCTAATCCCTGTGACCGCTCTTCTCCTCCCCGTGGAGTTGGTTTCCCAGGTGGCTGGTTGTCGCCTGAATGCTGTTCTCCTGCCAACCCATCTTTTCTCCACTGATCGGAAATTACAGTTTAGGAATTAAATTCTCTCAGAGCTTTGTGCTTATCTCTGGCTCTGTTTTGCTCTTTTAGTAGCTCCCATCAGGGTCAAACTGAACATGTGTATACATCCCGACCTAGAAAGTTTAGTTCTTGGGAATCTATCCCAAGGAAATAATTAAGCAAAGAGACAAAAAGGCACTAATGGCACAAAAGTGACCACCACGAAACACTGAGGGCAGCGGAAGCATGTGGAGGACCTTGCTTGATCTAGCAGGACCCCAGGGGCATCCACCTGCCAGCAAAGTGAGGCCTCACCTGGACCTCTGGTCCAGCACATGCAGGGGTTGGGGGCAGCAGGCTGCCATTTGTAAGGAGTTTAGCTGGACAGTGGGGGACTCGCCTCTTTAGGCATCTCCGTCTCCAGAAGGACCGATGCGGGTCTAACAAGCGTGTAGCAGCAGAAAGTCCCCTGCGGTTCTGTGGCTGGGAGCTCCGGGGGTGCTGGCCAACGCTGCTCAGTCCCCAGTTTGCATCACCTGTGCTTCTCACACTCCTGTGGCTCTGGGCTCTGACTGCGACCTGAGCATCACTGTGCTCCTCCCCTTCGGGCACTGCCATCTTCTGTAGTGAAACCTTCCCTTCGACCTGCCCAGGGTCTGTACTGCTGTTTCCTCCGCTGTTCAGATGTTAGAGTATTGTGCA